>JAJOOF010006571.1:0-56856 GCA_029582545.1 Solanum lignicaule | reverse complement strand
CGTAAGCTTGATGAAAAATGTGATAAATGTATTTTTGTTGGATATAGCACACAATCCAAGGCTTATAAGCTATATAATCCAGTGAGTGGTAAAATTACAGTCAATAGAAATGTTGTGTTTAATGAAGATGCAAGTTGGTACTTTAATTCCGCAAATGAAAGTTCAAACATTCAATTGTTGCCTTCAGACGATATTGTTGTTCAAGAGTATGTAGCAGATCCCCTTTTGGCTGGTCCATCGACTACCTCATCAATTGCACCAGAAATTTCTCCAATATTGGAAAAATCTTATGTTGAGCCAACTCCATTAAGAAGATCAACAAGAGATAGGAAACAAAATCCTAGATATGCTAATAGTACATCTTGTACTTTTGCTTTACTTGTTTCAGATTCTACTTTCTTTGAAGATGCTGAAAAAGAGGATAAATGGTGAAAGCCTATGGAAAAGGAGCTAATGGATATTCAAACGAATCAGACATGGGACTTGGTAAATTTGCCAGAAGGAAAGAAAGCCATTGGGCTCAAATGAGTGTTTAGAACCAAGTATCATGCAAATGGCATCATTCAAAAACACAAGGCAAGGCTCGTCGCAAAGGGTTTTCCCAATAACAAGGTATTGACTTCGACGAAGCTTTTTCTCCCGTTGCCCGCTTTGAAACTCTGAGAACTTTCATAGCCTTGGCTGCTAAATTAAATTGGCCAGTGTACCAATTTGATGTTAAATCCGCCTTTTAAATGGTGATTTGGAAGAGAAAATGCATGTCTCACAACCTAAAGGTTTCGTAGTTAATGGCAAAGAAGATAAGTTTTACAAGTTAAAAAAAGGCACTTATGGCTTAAAACAAGTGTCGCGGGCATGGTACTTCAAAATTAACTCTTATTTCCAGGAGAGTGACTTTCAAAGGAGCAATAATGAGCCTACTATTTATATAAAAGAGGAGGCAAGAATGATTTTCTAGTTGTATGTCTTTATGTTGACGATATGATAAATATGGGTTCGAGTGAGTCTATCGTCACTGAATTTAAAGACTGTATGATGAAGAATTTTGAGATGTCTGATTTGAGTCAGCTACATTATTTTCTTGGTCTTGAGGTGAAACAGGGAGTTGATGGCATATTTCTTTCATAAAGAAAATAAGAAACAGATCTTTTGAAAAAGTTCAATATGGTAAATTGCAATGTTGCTACTACGCCAATGAATATTAACGAGAAGTTGTGTTGTGATGATGGTTCTGAAATGACAAATGCGACTTATTTTAGAAGTCTGGTCGGTGGTTTGAACTACTTGTCTCATACAAGACCAGACATTTCTTTCTCTGTTGGGGTCACATCAAGATTTATGCACAATCCAAGTAAGCTTCACCTTGGAGCTGCGAAGAGAGTATTGAGATATATCGCAGGGACAACAGATCATGAAATTTGGTATTCTAAGGTAACAAATTTCACATTAACTGGCTTTACTGATAGTGACTACGCAGGAAGCATTGATGATAGAAAAGGCACATCTGGTTTCTTGTTTAATCTTAGATCTGGAGCAGTTTCATGGAGTCCAAAGAAGCAGGAAGTGGTGGCCTTATCAACTTCAGAGGTTGAATATATTGCAGCAATTTTTGCAGCATGTCAAGTAGTTTGGTTAAGGAGACTTGTTGCTGATTTTAATTAGAAACCAGCTGGTGCAACTGAGATTTTTTGTGACAATAGATCTGCTATTGTGATGTCAAAGAAGCCAACATTCCATAGTAGAACAAAGCACATAGATATTCGCTATCACTTTATCCGGAGTCTTGTTTCTACTAGAGAAATTACTTTGAAGTCTTGTGATACAAATGAGCAACCAACATACATCACGAAGTCACTTTCGCAAGCAAAGCACGAGTTCTTCAGAGGTCAAATTGGAGTTTGCAGTTTTGAATCAAGGGGGAGTGTTGAAAAATGATTCAAAAAGAAACTTGACCAAGTCTTCAGGAGTTTGTCAGTCAGTTTCCTTTATCTTAGCAAGTTTAATTATTGTGGATGATTAGTAGCTAATTAGTAATTAGTGGGTTAGTGAACCTAGGTTTTTGTATTTCAATTTTTGGTAAGCCTATTTATAGGCCTTGTTGCTTTTATTAATTAATGAGAATTGAAGAAGTTTGCAGTAACTTTTTATCTCTTTTGCTCTTTTTCTGTTTTTTTTTCCTTTTGATTATATTTTTCTTTCCAACAGGCTAGTTATGGATCCACATGATACGTACACATATGTCTCATATCTGACAAGATATGAGATGACTTAGCTAATTGGACCGACTCAATGCATTCACATGGTTTCTATGTCGGTTACTTTTTTAGACTCCCACAATGAACTAAAATATGATGAAAGAAATATTCTTAAGGAAATTTGAATGACCTCATCTCTTAACCTTCATATGTTACGATTATGACTGTTTTAACTATTTCTATTGATCTTGATATGTACCTTTACGTTTAATTCTGTCATTTTACATACAATACAATTTTATATGTACTTATGTCCCTTCTACCGGGGGGCTATATCTTTTTACTGATGTAGACTTAGATATACAAAAGTGTGATCAAGCCACTCTTTAGGTTCCATCTATTTTGCTATTAGTGATCCCCTCTCTGTGATCTGGGACTTAGTCTATATATTTTAGGAAGTTATATTTTCTTTGAAGGTATACCGGGGCCTTGTCTCAGTTGATACTATTTAGTTATGTTTGGAGGCTTCATAGATATATGAATAGTTATGTTACGTTTGGACCTTCGTTTCCTTTGACAATGGTTTAAATTTCTATGACTTACATTACAAAATCTATTTTATTATGAAACTTGTCTCTTCAAATTAAATGCTTTCAAATGCACTCTTCCACTCATGTTTAGATGTATTCTCATGTTCAATGCCATGTTATGGGTATGCTAAGGCCAACAATGGCATCGAGTGTCAATCACGTCCAGGGTGTAGGCTCGGGGAGTGACACCATGTTACTAAACTAGATCTAAAGGCCTTGAAGTGTGTCTTTTTGAGATATTCTTGCATACAAAAAAATTATTAATGCTACTCTCCAAGCCTTAAAAGATATATGGTGTCTATAGATATGGTGTTCTCTTGAACATATAATTTTCCCTCTCTCGACACCTCTCCCACTCAGGGGGAGAAAGAATAATAGCTCATCTATAAGACCATTCCTTCGAGCTCAGAACACCATAAGGAAATTCTGACTTGTGTTGAGTATTCCATTGAAAATGTCTCTTCTGATGTTTTTCCTGTTGAAATAAAGATGACAATATTTTAAGTTTATTCCAGGTGACAAGAGGTCAATGATACATGTCATGCACCAACTCTTTCGGGATTTGATCCTCCTCCGGTCAATCCCTCTCTAATAGAAAATCTTGGCATTCGTATGTCTCGTCGCAAAGATAAGCGTTTGTGTCAATTAGAAATATACTAATTTTGACTGGCGATAGGGGGAACAATGCTTATAAGAGAGGGAAATTGGAAATAGGGGGAACATAGGATAAATGGGACATGTTGAGTTAGCGTACATGATCGACTACTGTTTGTCATCATTAAAAAGGGGAGAAATGTAAATCCATTGTTTTGATGATCCTAAAAAACAATGAGACCTGGTACCATGAGTCATGCATGTTCCCTGGTCAGATGGGGAACACCTGTAAAGCTGGCAACACTACCACGGTTGGTGAACACAGGAAAAAAGGACAGAGCTCTCAGCCCATGGGAGGATACTAGGTTGTTTTGTTCAGAGGATAATATACCTTTGTTGACATGAAAATACCTAGTTCTCACATTGAAGGAATAGGCAAAAAGTGCCTTTTTGTCTCTCTTAAGAAGATCACAAGGTTTCAAGAACTGCAAGGGAGCTGATGGAGTTATCAAGTGTGTGTTTAGTTGTTGATAGAAAGTTTGTGTCTTGTGTGTCTCAACTTGTAAGATCCATTCCTAATCTATAAAGGAATATATCACTTTTTCCCCATCATTTTAGCCAATAATGAGCATAGTTAGAGTTAATTGTATAGTATGTGATTGAAGTCTATCTTGCATCCGATGGTTTACATGAAAGACTTGGGACAACTGAAATACTTGGGAACAGAAGAAAGTAGAAGAAGAAGGAAATATCTCCATCCCAAAGGAAGTATATCCTTGACCTTCTTAAGGAAACTAAAAAGTCGACAACCTAGCCTTATATTACTCCAATTGATCCCAATATACAACCAACTAACAAAAGATGGTGATCCCTTCAATATTCTAGAGAGATACAAGAGATTAGTTGGGAAATACAAGAGATTAGTTTTGAAATTAAACTATCTCACTTTAACTCGCCTGGATATTGATTTTGTAGTAAGTAGTGTTAGTCAATTTTTTTAAAAGAAGACTCAGTGGAAGACTGATTTTGCTAGAGTGCAACTGTTTAAAATCTAAATCATTAGGAGATTGAAATCCATAGTTCAATTAATTGGAAGTGTTGAATATTTTCTTTAGAATTGTAAAGTTTTTATCATTTTATTAAAATAGACCTAGTCAACTAGTTAGCCCTTTTAATTAGGAGTTGAATTCTATTTGAATTTTGAATAAATAGTATTTTATAGACTTTAAGAGTTTGGTATTTTCAACGGTTCTTTTTTTTTAATTTTAGGTTTAGAAGTTGTACTTTTATTACAAATTGTATACTTATACTGCAATGAAAATATACCAATTCAATGTTAATTTATAAGCTTTCTTTCTTGTTTTTTATTCTTATTTTTCCACGAATGACCCTAAGTTTTTGATTGTGAAAATTATCAATTATGGGCTGAGAGAATGGAAACTTAATCTTTGGGAAGTTGTGGAAGTGGATTATGAAATTAATCTGATTCCAAATAATTCCACCATAGCTCAAATCAAGAGTCACAAGAAAAAGAAAATCTCAAAGTCTAAGGCGAAGGAAACTCTGTTTGCTGCTATTTCAACAATTATTTTCACAATAATTATGTCACTCACATCATTAAAAAAATTGGGATTATATGAAGAAAGAATTTGTTGGGTATGAAAGAATTTGATGAATGCAAATATTGAATTTAATAAGAGAGTTTGAGAGACAATCAAAGAATACTTTGACAGATTGCTTAGCATTGTGAACAAGGTAAAATTACTAGGCACCGAATTTAAAGATTCAAGAATTGTTGAAATAAATCTTGTTACATTGCCCGAAAGATATGAAGCGTGTATAACTATTTACCTTAGAAAATACACAAGATCTGACCAAGATTACCTTGGCAGAGTTATTAAATTCTTTGCAGGCACATAAGCAAAAAAGACTTATGATGCAAGATGTTATCATTGAAGGAGCAACTAGCTATAAAACTCATAACAGGGGTAAAAATTTGAAAAATTACTCACCTTATGAGCACTGTGGAAAAAATGGGTCATCCACCATACAAATATTGGAAAATTCCATACGCGAAGTGTAGCAAGTGCAATCAGCTTAGCCATGAAGTAGTAATTTGCAAAAATAAATTTGAGAACCACAAAGTAGATGTACATGTGGTCAATCAAGAAGACGAAGACAATCTTTTTGTTGCAACATGTCTTAAGTAAGGTTTCAAGAAAAAATTGGTTGATTGATAGTGGTTGCACTAACCACATAACTTATGACAAGAGTATGTTTAATGAATTAAAACCTACTAAAATATTCATAATTAGGATCGGAAATGGTGACAAAGTTCTTGTTGAAGGAAAAGGAACTGTTGTCATCAAAACAAGTTCAGGTAATAAAGTAGTTTCATATGTTCTTTATGTACCTGATATTGATCAAAACATGTTGAGTATTTATCAGTTGGTAGAAAAAGGATACAAAGTATCTTTTGAGGATAAGTATTGCTTTATCAATGATGGTGCTGGAAAGGAAGTTTTAAACATTAAAATGAGTGGTAAACATTTTTTATTTGATCTAATGGAAGATGTTTATGTAGAACATGAAAAAGATCACTGGCTGAAAAAATTAGAAGATGATCCTCAAATTGTAAAAGCACAAGCGAAATGTAAACCTTTTAGGTTTAAAGCAGCTTTCAATATTCCTGAAGGAATTAAAGCAATGGAAGATTTACCTATGTTTAAGGAAAATAAAATGGGTAAGTTTAAATTCAAGACGCAAATGAAGAAGGAAGACAAGCCAAAAAGATTTAGTACTCAATGGTTGCATTCAAAACGAGAAGTGAATTTTGTTTACTACAAGCCCAAAGATGAATGTGTAGATATATTCACAAGATCACTTTCACATATCAAGTGTGGAGATCCCAAGATAGAAGGCCAAAATTTTGCAATTCCTAAAGCAATGTTGAAAAGTTGCTTTAGAATTGTAAAGTTTTTACTATTGTATTTTTATTAAAATAGACCTACTCAACTAGTTAGCCTTTCTAATTACGAGTTGAATTCTATTTGAATTTTCAATAAATAGTATTTTATAGACTTTAGGAGTTTGGTACTTTCAGAATATCGTTTTGCTTAATTTTAGGTTTAGAAGTGGTAGTTTTATTATAAATTATATTTTTAGACTGCACTGAAAATACATCAATCTTTCAATGTTAATTTATACACTTTCTTTCTTGTTTTTATTCTTTTCCTGCAATTTCTTCTCTTCTAAAACCAGGAAGGTTTTCATAAATGTCTTAAATTTTACTACTATAACTTTTATCCAAGATTTAGAAAATCACAACACATAGGATCAAAAAAGTTCCCCTCTTTTCATCCCCAAATGTTCACATAGTAATACCAAAAAGGTTAATTATGGAATAGGAGTAGATTGGTAAATTGAAGATCAATACAAATTTGAAACCGTCAATTGCAAATAAATAAAGCCATTTTAGTGAATTTACAATTGATGTCTATTGTTAAAATTGACAAGGGAAAGGGTTTAGGGTATTCATTTCATGAGAAAAACAGAAGCAACTTACAATTAGAATTAATTAATCGAGGAGAGAGAGAGATGGGCAAAAGTTGAGTTTTGACGCAGGAGAGTGAGTTCGATGATGGTGGGCAAAATATCAACCGGGATTTAAGTTTCGTTTATGCTACTTTAGTGAATTTGTGTTCTTAAAGTTGAAAATATAAACAAAATTGAGATGTATCATTTATTGCCAAAAAAGTTTTGCGATGCATAAATGTAAGTAATTCATAGGTAAAAATACATGAATACAGTCATTTCTTATAATGCCTTGATTTTGTCCATAATCAATTTTTCATGTTTTATTTTATTCTCTATAAAATCATTCTACCTATAACAACAATATTATTCATTATAGTAGTACACTCTTTGTAAAATTACCTCTCTATTACAGTCATACTCAAATATTATTTAATAATATTATAGAGGTTAGTGGGTTGAAGTAGAACAAAGTTGAGATGATATGCCTAAATGAAAATTAAGGGCAAGTTAGAGGAATTGTGTATTTATTTGGCCTAATTAAGATTGTCTAGGGCACTAAGAATCATTCTTATAATTTATTTGATGGTTTTTATGTTGACAATAATATGTGATTTGTTCCTAAAAGATGCATGCATAGAAAAATGCTTACATGATATATGCTAGTTGTGCAGTCTATTTATTCGGTATGTATATGTCATGAATTCAGTCTAAACCCTAGACAAGACCAACAATCATAACCATTGTTGGTTCCAAGAGAAACCTTGATCTAGCCTGCTAATAACTAAATACTATAACTGTAACACCTCGGATTACAGAAAGGCTAGAAAGGAGTCAAACGGGCTTTTCAATAACTCAAAAATGGACAATGGAACCCTCCACAGAGTCCTAGACGGGTTGTGTAGGGGACCACAGTCCGTTTGGTTGCTCGTGGTAAGTTCCCAGAACTTGCCCCAGGCAGGTGTCCCTTACACGAACGCCTAGATGGCCCATGATGAGGTTGACAGACCATCCAATGGGTCGTCATGTGGCCTACTCATAAGGTGTTTCTCCCCTAGTCATTGGTTAAGGACCACAGACGTCTAAACGACCTGGGAACCTTCACATACACCGTGAAGTCATCTGTGAAGGGGTTTATCAGACTTAGAGTTTAGGGTCAACTTCAAATGATCATATCCTTTAGCACAAATTGAATTACGTGGCCCATGACCTATCAAACTAAATATGTATGAGTCCTTTTTTCTAATGTCACCGAGTTTGCCTAATTCCAAGCTTGGAGTAAAAGGTTATGCCCAAAATAGTGAATCCCTGTCTGTCAGCGCATCTTCATGACCTACTTGATGGGGCGTGGTGCTCTAGACGGCCTGTGAAGGCCTTATGGAAAGTCAATTCGGCAGTTTTAAGTCTTGGTCGTTCCAGTCTTTTCCCAATTGTTTTCACTCAATAGTACGTCATTTTACCTTCTACACAAAGCCCTATATAATGATTTTTACCTCCAAAATCATCCAATTCAATTTATTCTCTCAAATTCCCAAAAAAAGATCAAGTCATCCTCTCAAATATTTATCTCTCTAAGGAAGAAGAAGAAGTGATCAAGTTAGGGTTTCAAGATCAAGTCTCCAAATTCACCTATTTTCTTGAGGGCTTTGAACTCCAAGGTATGATAATGCTCACCTATGGAGCTCTTTCCTCCACAGGGTTCCTAAATTCTCCAATTTACAAGTTAGAAGTCTCCAATTGAAGTTAGGATTTTCTTCCATATCATGGGTTCCTTTCAATATTGATTCAATTAATTGTTTTATGAACTATTTTGCATGAATTGAGATAATTCAATGTTTTAAAGATGAATCCCTATGAACCCATTCATAACCCATGTTTTCTAAGCTATGATGATATAATGTGGGTTTTGAACTATGAAAGATGAGTTTATGAAGATATGCATGTTCCTTATGAAGTTGATGAAAATGATTTAAGTTGCTTTGAGAGTAAAGCATAAATGTTGTTGTTGTTGTTGTGAAAGGATTTCTCACATGCTACTCAATACATGAATGTGAAAGGGTTTTCCCAAATAAGGATTCTTAGAGTTGAAAGGTTTTCTCAACTAAATGTTGAATCAAATTTTAGGAGCTATTATAATGAAACCTAGCTTAGATTGACTACTTGATGTGCCTTCCATGAATGATAAGACAAGTTAAGATTTATGACTATTCTATATGAGTTATGCTTAGCACCGAGAGGATATTAAGATGGAAGCTCTCTAGTAGCTAGAGGTTGTGTTTCTAGTAGCAATCTCCTTATCCCATACCTATGTACCACCATAGGATGATTTTCTTAGATAGACTATGATTGTCTTAGATAGACATTATCTAGTGGATTCATGTATGCTAGAAGTAAAGGTTCTTACCTTGGCAAGTAAGGACACCCTTTTTCGGTGTGGGGAAGTCACCAATTTCCATGTTATAGGTCACATGGCCTCTATGTCAGTTAATGCTACTTCCCATAATAATGATGAACTAAGGTTACTTCAAGAAGTATCTCACAAGTGTTTAAAGATGATTTTTACTTGCATTGACCAAGATTGCAATTATGTTTTCTAACCTCTTATCTTATGGTTTTAACTTGGTATTTGCATGTCATGAAAGGTCCTTTTTAGTATGATTTTATAACTCTATGCATTACTATTATACTTGGTACATTTTTGTACTAAGTCATACTCTTTCCTACATTATATAAGAAATATAGGGTCCAACGCTTCAATTCTGCATCCCCGTGGCTAATGATCACCTCTAGTAATTTTGAGAAGTGGTGAGTCCTCATATTGCGAGGAACGAATCTTTTATTACTTAAAGTATTTACTTTTCAGATGTTGTATTTGATTATGGGTTACGTCCCAATCACTTTTGATGTAATAGATGACTTTTTAGACTATGTAGACTTCCACATCATTTATGACAAACTCTTTATGATATAAATTGTCTTTTAAACTCTTAAACTCTATTATTTAAGTGTCTTGTGTAGGGCCTTCCGGGGTCCTATGCACCATGTTACGTCTAGGGTCTACTTTGGATCATGACAAACTTAGTATTCAGAGCACAAGGTTTAGAAAGGTCCTAGGATGTCTCATAATCCACGTCGAGTAGAGTTTTGTTTATGAGTGTGAAGCGCGCCACATTTATGAATAAGAAGCTATAAGATGATTAGGAAAATCCACTTCTTTCATTACTCTAAGTCGTGCGATAGAGTGCAACTTTATATGTCCTTTCTCCTAATCCATATCCAATAATTTTCCAGATATGGCCCCTCAAAGAGCATACGTTAGGAGTAATGCGAATGAGAATGTGGAACACGAAGCTCCTTCTCAAGTTGCTCAAGTTTCGGTCGATCCTTTTGTCGAGCAAATGACTAATGCGGAGTTTAGGGATGCTTTCCAAGTATTGGCTCAAGCCATGACGACTCAATCCAATAAGGAGGTTATAGTCCCCATGAACCTTAATGTGGGTATGACGGCATCTAGAGTAAGGGACTTCACTAGAATGAATCTTCCGGAGTTTCATGGTTCTGAGGTTGAGGAAGATCCTCAAGAGTTAATTGATGAAGTGTATAAGGTGTTGATGATCGCGGGAGTGACACCGGTGGAAAAGGCATAATTGGCCGCTTACTAACTTAAGAGTGTTTCTCAAGTTTGGTTCAACCAATGGAAAGAAGGGAGGGCAAATGATGTGGGTCCTCTCGATTGGGAAACGTTGAAGGTTGCTCTCCTTGATAGGTTATTTCCCCTTGAGATGAGGGAGGCAAAAGTACTTGAATTCATCAACCTTCATCAAGGAAACATGAGTGTGAAGGAATATGTTTTGAAGTTCACACAATTTTCTAAGTTTGCTCCTACTATGGTTACCAACCCTAGGGCAAGGATGAGGAAGTTTGTGTTGGGAGTGTCCGAGATGGTATTCAAAGATTGTCGTACCGCCATGCTTCTCAATGATATGGACATTTCTTGTCTATTGGTACATGCTCAAGAAATAAAAGAAGAGAAACTTAAGGGAAGATCTAGAGAGATAAAGAAGGCAAGGACCAGTGATGGTGACTTTTCACATTCAAGGTCCGATGGATATAGTCGTTCTAGGTTCCGTGAAAGGTTTTCCGGTCAAGGCTCCTCAAATGCTTCTTCTAGATTAAACATAGATAGGGTGTCTAACCCTAAACCTCAAGGAGGAAATGGTAGTGGATTTTCATTGTGTACTTGTGCTAAGTGTGGAAGGAAGCATGAGGGTAAATGCTTAGTCGATATGGATAGTTACTATAGTTGTGGTAAGAGTGGCCATAAGATAAGGGATTGTCCAACACTTACACCTAAAGGAAGAGAATGTAGCAAGCTCCGCCTAGTGGTTCGAATTCAAGTGCTCCAAAGCAAAACAGATTTTACGCACTCTCGACTCGCCAAGAGCAGGAGGGTTCTCCCGATGTGGTTACTGATATGTTGAAAGTCTTTCATCTAGATGTTTATGCTTTGCTTGATCCCGGTGCTACCTTGTCTTTTATGACACCATATGAGGCTATAAGGTTTGATATTCTTCCGAATGTGTTGTTAGACCCGTTTTCTATCTCTACTCCTATCGGTGAATCTATTATAGCTAAGAGAGTCTATAGAAATAGTCTTGTTTCCTTATCCCGTAGAGTCACTCATGTTGATCTTGTAGAGCTTGATATGCTAGATTTTGATGTCATTCTTGGTATGGATTAGTTATATTCTTGTTATGCTTCTATTGATTGTAGAACCCGAGTGGTCAAGTTTTAGTTTTCAAATGAGCCTATCCTAGAGTGGAAAAGAGGAAATTCTATGTCGAAAGGTCTGTTTGTTTCTTGTCTTAAAGCTAGAAAGATGATTCCTAAGGGTTGCATATACCAGTTAGTTCGGGTGAGGGATATGGATTTTGAAACCCCTACTTTTGAGTCGATCCCCATTGTAAATTAGTTTATGCAAGTGTTTCTTGATAATCTAGCCAAAATTCCTCCCGAAAGGGAAAAAACTTTGGTATTGACCTTCTCCCAGAAATGCAACCTATCTTTATTCCTCCTTACCGAATGGCTCCAGCAGAACTTAAGGAATTGAAAGACCAATTGAAAGATTTGTTTGATAAGAGTTTCATCCGACCGAGTATCTTTCAATTGGGTGCTCCAATTTTTTTTGTTCACAAGAAAGATGGCTTGCTTCGTATGTGTATCGATTACTGTCAATTGAAAAAGGTTACCATTAAGAATAAGTATCCTCTCCCAAGGATAGATGATTTGTTTTACCAACTACAAGGAGCAAGTTACTTCTCTAAGATTAACCTCCGATCGGATTATCACCAATTGAGGGTGAAGGAGGATGATATTCCAGAAAAAACTTTTCGAACTCGATATGGTCATAATAAGTTTTTGATGATGTCCTTTTGCTTGACTAATGCTCTGGCCGCTTTTATGGATTTGATGAATAGGGTGTTTAGGCAATACCTTGATATGTCTATGATTGTGTTCATTGATGATATATTGATCTATTCAAGGAGTGAGGACAAACATACCGATCATTTAAGGATTGTATTGCAAGTCCTCAAGGACAAATAACTCGTTGCAAAGTTTAGTAAATGTGAGTTTTGGTTAAAGTTTATGGCTTTTGTTGGTCACATTTTTTTCTGGAAAGGGTATTGAGGTAGATCCTAAAAAGATGAATGTGGTAAATAGTTGGCCTAGATCACTATCCCCTCCGAATATTAGAAGTTTCTTGGGTTTATCCAGTTACTATAGAAGGTTTGTGGAAGGGTTTTCATCGATTGCCTCTCCATTGACAACATTGACCCAAAAGAAAGCCAAAATGCTTATGGTCAGAATCTTGTGAAAAGAGTTTTCAGGAATTGAAAGATAGACTTAGTTCCGCTGCGGTATAGAATTTACCAGAATGAACCGATGGGTTCATTATTTATTGTGATGCTTCAAGAATTGGGTTAGGAGGTGTCCTTATGCAAAATGGGACAGTCATTGCCTATGACTGAAGGCAACTTAAAGTGCACGGAAAGAACTATCCTACCCATTATTTAGAACTTGCGTCGGTTATGTTTGCTTTGGAAATTTGGAGGCATTACTTATATGGTGTTCATGTCGATGTCCTTACCGACAATAAAAGTTTGCAATATGTGTATAAACAGAAGGATCTAAATCTTTGCCAAAGAAGGTGGCTTGAGTTACTAAAGTATTATGATATGAGTCTTCTCTATCACCCCGGTAAAGAAAATATGGTGGTGAATGCTATTAGACGATTGTCAATGGGTAGAGTTGCTCATGTAGAGGATAGCAATAAGGAATTAGTTTGAGATGTTCATAGATTGGCCGGAATGGGTGTCCGATTGTTAGACTCCACCAAAGGTGGTGTTGTGGTTCAAAATGGTTCATAATCATCTTTTGTAATGGATGTGAAAGCCAAGCAAGTTCTTGATCCGACTTTGGTTGAATTGAAGAAAGCGGTGCTTAAAAAGTCCAAGGGGGAGATGGTGTGCTACGTTATCAAGGTCGTTTGTGTTTTCCCAATATAGATGATTTGAGAGAACTGATCTTATCATAAACCCATAGTTCTTGATATTCTAATCACCTGGGAGCCACAAAGATGTATTATGACTTACGGGAGGTCTATTGGTGGAATGGGATGAAGAATGATATCGCGGAATTTGTGGCTAAGTGTTCGAATTCCCAACAAGTGAAAGTTGAGCATCAAAAGCTGGGAGGTTTGTCCCGAGACATCAGTATTCCTACTTGGAAGTGTACAAATGTGAATATGGGCTTTGTTGTTGGTTTACCCCGCACCCGGTGGCAACATGACTCGATATGGGTTATAGTAGATCGTGTGATGAAATTGGCTCATTTCATTCTCGTCAAGGTTTCTTATTCGATAGAGGACTATGCTAAGTTGTACTTGAGGAAAATGGTTAGGTTGCATGGAGTACCCCTGTCCATTATCTCCGACCGTGGTACCCAATTCACTTCTCAATTTTGGAAATCCTTCCACAAGGGTCTTGGTACTCGTGTTAAACTTAGCATGATCTTTCATCCTCAAACTGATGGGCAAGTGGAGCATACTATCCAAACTTTGGAAGATATGATGAGAGCGTGTGTAATTGACTTCAAGGGTAATTGGGATGATCACTTGCCTTTGATTGAATTTGTGTATAATAATAGCTATCACTCAAGTATTAGTATGGCTCCATTTGAGGCTCTATATGGTAGGAGGTGTAAATCTCCTACAGGTTGGTTTGAAGTGGGTGAATTTGCGTTGAAGAAATGTGTTGGTGATCCGACATATATAGTACCATTTGAGAGTCTTGGCATAAAGGATAACCTTTCTTATGAAGAAGTTCCAGTTGAGATCTTGGACCGACAAGTTCGAAAGTTGAGAAATAAAGAATTTTCTTCAGCGAAGGGTCTTTAGAGGAATTTGTTAGTTGAGAGTGCAACATGGGAGGCTAAGGCCGATATGATATTCCATTATCCTCATCTCTTTCCTCCCGTTCCTACTCTAGCTTGAGGTATTTAGTTCCTCATGGTTCACTCTTTTGGTTTCACATATCTTAGATATTCCCATGATTCCTCATTTATGCATGTTCATGAAAACTTGATTTTATAGAAAAATGAGTTAGTTTGATTGATTTCTTCATATTTATGTGCATTTGAGTATGAGTTGCATATATACCTTATGAAATGACGTTTTGAACATGCTTTAGCTTGGAGTTGAAGTTTCCTCCTCAAATATGTGCATTTATATGATTGCATTCATGTTGGGCTTCTAGGTCTAGTTCCTACCTTCCTTATGTTGTTTTGAATCTCATTCGAGGACGAATGTTCCCAAGGGGGAGATATTGTAAAACCTTGAATTAGATAAAAGCTAGAAAGGAGTCAAACGGGCCTGTGAAGAACCCAAAATTGGACCATGGAACCCTTCACTAAGCCCTAAACAGGTCGTGTAGGGGATCACGGTCCATTTGGTTACTCGTGTAAAGTTCCCAGAACCTACCCTAGGAAGCTATTTGTAACACCTCGGTCTTAGAAAGAGCTACTTTTTGAAAGAACTAAATTGGAAAGAGCTAATTTGAGATTTGGCAAGTTATGCTTAAGTTTTGAGTTTTGGGTCAACTTCAAACAGCCATAACTTTCGGTACAAGATGAGTTAGGTAGCCCATAAGATATCAAATGAAAGCTCTTTGAATCCTCTTTCCAACGCCAAGTTTGCTAAGTTTTGAATTTGCGTGAGGGAGATATGCCCATTTGAAGTTAGCATGTCCAGTTAAGGAAATTTACCCAAATTAATGAGGGGTATTTTGGTCTTTTCCTTACCCCATTAGCTTAAAAGGTTTTAGTAATATTTTAGGGGTCAAAAATAATTTGGGTCAGTTTTCACAATCCTAAATACTCTTAGGGTTTTGAAAAGAGTAGAAAGGAAGAACGATCAAGGTTTTTGCGAATCGAGGATTTGTTTTGCCAAATTAAGGTATGTGAGTTCTCATAGTGTTGGGTTCGTTCACCCACACACCAATCATGTGATTTTATCCGTAATTTCGTTCTTGAGGTTGAATGACTTGAGTTCTTGAAGTTTCGTTCTTAAATCGTTAATGATGAGTTTGATAAGTTCTTGAGATAAATGTTAGAAGTTTGAGGGTTGTTTTTTAGTAGATTTTTTTGTACTTATGTTGGGTATTCGAATCTAAGTGAGTTGAGAAGAAACCATTCGATTCTAGGTGAATTACGGCAAAATATTGAAGAAGAAAGTTCGTCGGAATATTCTGGGGGTGGGTTGGGGCGGCACGCCCCAGATGCGCCAGGGGGGCTGGGGAGGTGTGCCAGCAGTGCGCCAAAAATAGCTCTCTGAAGTTTAGGGGCTAACGCCCCTCGCCAACAGTGCTCCATGGACGCCTGCCCACACCCTTTTTTCCGTTATTTGCTCCGTCTAAGTCCTTTTAAAGTCTACCTTTACTCCCTTTTGATTCTTACTACTCTAAACTACATCTAAACATCTAGAGAACTTTCATAACATGAATCATAACCCTTGAATTCATAATTCAAATTCAAGGTAGAGTTAAGAATAAAGTCATGAGAGTTCTTTCGAGTCATTTTGAGAAGTCTTTTACAATCCTTTAAAACATGTTTTAAGACTTAAGTACTTGAGTTTAAGGATGAGGAGAGTTGAGTTTCATTTTGTTAAAATGAATATATTAGAACTAAGTATTCCCAAGAGTAAATGTTTTTAAATTTAAAATGAGAGGAAACATCGATTTCCAAATGAGTTCATGAGGAGTTTTTGAGTATAATATCTTTTAAGAGAACTTTTTGAGTAATAATCTCAAAGCTTGAGGATGAGGAATTGACAAATGAGATGAGTATATTTTCGGGAGTAGTATTGAGCACCGATATAGGGACGAGTTCATACATCTCAAAGTCGTCATAAACCATGTAGCCAACGTGGGTAGAAATGGTCATACTTTTGGATGATTCCTTATTGATTTTTAAGCATAGCTTAGTAGATCCACTTAGTTGAGGATTTTTATACACCGACAAGGTATAGTACAATTCTGGCAGCGTGGGCGAGACAATGTATCATCACATAGCTCATAGTGATGGTTGTCAGTTAGAGAATCTCCCAAATTGAGTTATTTTTGTATCTTTACATACAAACTGAGTTATTATTGTATTTTTAAATACATTGAGTTGTTACCTACTGTTTTAAATGCTTTATATAAACTGCATCTTTATTGTCATTTTTATACTACATTGAGTTGAGTATCCATGAGTTGAGTAGAGTTGAGGTGAGTATGTTTCCTTCTTTCCATGTTCAAGCTTTTATGTTATGTTCAGTGTTACCCTTACATGCTCGTACATTCAATGTGCTAATGCTATTTGGCCTACATCATTTCATGATGCAGATACAGGAGATCAAGGTCATCAACAGACGCTTCGTTGATACCACTAGCAGTTCCAGAGTTGTTTGGTGAGCCTCCTTGCTTTCGGATGATCCCTTATTTATTTTCATTATTTTAGTTTTGTTAGAATGATCGGGGATCTTGTCCCAACATCTCTCATAGTATTAGAGACTTCATAGATAGACAATAGTAGTTGAGGAGTTTTTCTTTCATTTCTCTTGTTAATGTTTTAAAGTCCGTGAGTTGAACACTTATGTTCATTTGAGTATTTTAAGTTAGCTACTTTATTTATATGAGTTGAGTTGTTTGTGTGATTCTATTTCACTTGAGTAAGTCTTCCACTGAGAGTTGAGCCAGGCCAAGGGTTCGCTTGGGGCCAGTAATGGTTCTCGAGTGCCGGCCACGTCTAGGGTGTAGGCTTGGGGCGTGACGGTGTCCCTCACATGGACGCCTAGATGGCTTGTGGTGAGGTTGACGGACCGTCCAAGGGGTCATCAAGTGGCCTACGCAGAAGGGGTTTCTCCCCTAGTCACTTGTTAAGGACCACAGACGTCTTAACAACCCGTGAAGCTTCACACGGATCGTGAATGGGGTTTATCAGATTTAGGGTTTAGGGTCAACTTCAAACGATCACATCTTTTATCACAAAATGAATAAGGAGGCCTATGACCTATAAAATTAAAGTTCTCTCGGACCTCTTTCCAACGCAATCAAATTTTCCTAATTCCAAGCTCGGAGTAAAAAGTTATGCCTGAAATAGTGAAGCCCTGTCGGGCAGAGAATCTTCACGACCCACTTGATGGGCCGTGGTGCTCTAGACGGCCCATGAAGGCTTTTTAGAGAGTCAATTTAGCAGTTTTAAGTCGGGGTCGTTCCAGTCTTTTCCCAATTGCTTTAACTCAATACTACATCGTTTTACCTTCTACCCAAAGCCGTGTATAATGATTTTTACCCCAAAAATTATCCAATTCAATTCATTCTCTAAAATTTCCAAACAACAAACTCTATAAATGTATAATAAAAATTCAAAGTTCTATTTTGATTTGAAAGAGGGTTCATTTTAAGTCAATTCACAATTTAATTTAACTTATAAATGTAGCATATGTCATAAATGTAGTAAAACTTATGCTAACGGTAAAAGTATGTCTTTCTTTTTTAAATATTTTGTTTAGTCAAACATCCATTGAATAAAATGAATATTTAACATGTGATATCATATTACATATATATTTATTTTACACCAAGCCTTCCTTAAATCATAAATTTCAAACAACAAACGCTATCATGACATTTATTGCTCTCCACACCAAAAAAAAAATCAGGAAAATTACATTAATTATTCACAACCCAACCATCAAACTCCAACAACTATATAAAGAGAAAAGGTCACACTATTGTTTTCACACTTCAATACTTCCCCCTTTTATTTTTTCTCTTTTTAAAAAATGAAGCTCTCTTCTCTCTTGCCAAAAAAAAAATCCTATTTTTCTCCTTTGCTATGTCAATTGCCACATTGTGGAACCCTAGAACTCTCAAAGATTTAACAAGACTGTTGATGATGACATGGTAGATTGGTAGATACTCGAGCCCATTACTACTATTACTATTATTAGTACTCTTTGACAATTTTGATGACGCCACTTCAAGAATTGAACTAGTTTCTTCCTCATAAGGATCCATCGAATCCATAGGTGTTATAACACATGAGTCATTAAATGGTAGAGACTCGACCCCGTTACTTCTAGTACTATTATTACTCTTTGGCAAAGTTTATGATGACCCTTCAAGAATTGAACTAGTTTTTTTCCCATAAGCATCCATCTAGTTTCTAGGCCTTCAATCACTTTATGAATGACTCATGTGTTATAATGCCTATGAATTCGATGGATCCTTATGGGGGAAAAACTAATTCAATTCTTGAAGTGTCATCATCAATATTGTCAAAGAGTAATAATAGTACTAGAAGTAACGGGGTCAAGTCTCTACCATTTAATAACTCATGTGTTATAACACCTATGGATTCGACGGATCCTTATGAGGAAGAATCTAGTTCAATTCTTGAAGTGGCATCATCAAAATTGTCAAAGAGTACTAATAATAGTAATAATAGTAATGGGCTCGAGTATCTACCAATCTACATGTCATCATCAACATTCTTGTTAAATCTTTGAGAGTTCTAGGGTTTCCACAATGTGGCAATCGACATAGCAAAGCAGAAAAAGAGGATTTTTTTTTTTTGTCTTTTAAAGAGGAAGAGAGCTTCATTTTTTTAAAAAGAAAAAATAAAGGGGAGAAGTATTGAAGTGTGAAAAAAAATAGTGTGACCTATTCTATTTATATAGTTGTTGGAGTTTGATGGTTGGATTGTGAATAATTAATGTAATTTTCCTAATTTTTATTGGTGTGGAGAGCAATAAATGTCATGATAGAGTTTGTTGTTTGGAATTTATGATTAAAGGAAGGTTTGCTGTAAAATAAATATGTATGTAATATGATATCACATGTTAATTATTAATTTTATTTAATTGATGTTTGACTAAACAAAATATATAAAAAAGAAAGATATATTTTTACCGTTAGCATAAGTTTTACTACATTTATGAAATATGCTACATTTATAAGTGAAATAAAATTGTGAATTGACTTAAAATGAACCCTCTTTCAAATCAAAATAAAAGTTCGAATTTTTCTTGGACTCCAAATTAATTAAAGCCTCTCAATCTACATTGTTGTTTGGATTGTGTGAGAAATAGAATTATAAAGTTTTTATTACAGTAATTTTATTAAAATAAACCTAGTCAACTAGTTAGCCCTTTTAATTAGGAGTTGAATTCTATTTGAATTTTGAATAAATAGTCTTTTATAGACTTTAAGAGTTTGGTATTTTCAACAGATCTTTTTGTTTAATTTTAGGTTTAGAAGTTGTACTTTAATTATATATTGTATTCTTAGAATGCAGTGAAAATATATCAATCTTTCAACGTTAATTCATAAGCTTTCTTTCTTGTTTTTTGTTCTTAGCTTTTCACGAATGACTCCATCTGTTTTTAATGGTGAAATATCAATTATGGTTTGTGTGAATGAAAACTTACTCGGAGGCTCTTAATCTTTGGAAAGTTGTGGCATTGCCAAAAACATTCCACCATAGCTAAAATCAAGAGTCATAAGAAATTTTTTTATGATTATTATCAATAAAAAGCCACTAGACCACCGTCTAGTGGTAAAAATTTGTTTTAAAAAATAGTCACAAGAAAAAGAAAATCACGAAGTCTAAGGCAAAGGCAACTCTGTTTGTTGTTGTTTCAACAATTATTTTCAAAAGAATTATGTCACTCACATTACCAAAAAAATTGGGATTATATGAAGAAAGAATATGCTAGAGATGAAAGAATTCGATGAATGCAAATATTGAATTTAATAAGAGAGTTTGAGAGACAATCAAAGAATACTCAGACAGGTTGCTTGGCATTGTGAACAAGATAAAATTATTAAGCACTGAATTTAAAGATTCAAGAATTGTTGAAATAAATCGTGTTCCAGTGCCCGAAAGATATGAAGCATGTATAACTACCTTAGAAAATACACAAGATCTAACCAAGATAACCTTGGCATAGTTGTTAAATTCTTTGCAGGCACATGAGCAAATAAGATTTATGAGGCAAGATGTTATCATTGAAGGAGCCTTCATAGCTAGCTATAAAACTCATAGCAGGAGTAAAAATTTGAAAAATCATCCACCCTATGAGCACTATGGAAAAATGGGTCATCGGAGGAGGAGGAGGAGGAGAAATGGTGACAAGATTTGTGTTGAAGGAAAATGAACTGTTGTCATCAAAACAGGTTAAGGTAATAAGGCAGTTTCAAATGTTCTTTGTGTACCTGATATTGATCAAAACATGTTGAGGATTTATAAGTTGGTAGAAAAAAGATACAAAGTATCATTTGAGGATAAGTATTGCTTTATCAATGATGGTGCTGGAAAGGAAGTTTTAAATATTAAGATGAGAGGTAAACATTTTTTATTTGATCTAATGGAAGATGTTTCTGTAGAACATTAAAAAGATCATAGGCTGAAAAAATTAGAAGATGATCCTAGAATTGTAAAAGCACAAGCGAAATATGAACTTGTTAGGTTTAAAGGAACTTTTAATATTCCTAAAGCAATTAAAGCAATGGAAGAGTTACTTAAGTTTCAAGAAAATAAAATGGGTAAGTTTAAATTCAAGATGCAAATGAAGCAAGAAGACATGCTAAAAAGATTTAGTACTCAATGGTTGCATTCAAAATGACAAGTGAATTTAGCTCACTACAAGCCCAAAGATGAATATGTAGATTTATTCACAAGATCACTTTCAGATATCAAGTGTTGAGATTCCAAGATAGAAGACCAAAATTTTGCAATTCCTAAAGTAGTGTTGAAAATTTTCTTCAGAATCGTAAAGTTTTTACTGCAGTAATTTTATTCAAATAGACCTACTCAACTAGTTAGCCTTTTTAATTCTATTTGAATTTTAAATAAATAGTATTTTATAGACTTTTGGAGTTTGGTACTTTCAGAATATCTTTGTGCTTAATTTTAGGTTTAGAAGTTGTAGTTTTATTAAAAATTATATTCTTAGACGGTAGTGAAAATTTATCAATCTTCCAATGTTAATTCATAAACTTTCTTTCTTGATTTTATTCTTTTTCCTGTAATTTCTTCTCTTCTAAGACCAGTAGGAAGGATTTTGTAAATATCTTAAAATTTTAATACTATAACTTTTATCCAAGATTTAGAAAATCACAACACATAGGATACAAAATTTCCCCTCTTTTCATCCCCAAATGTTCACATACTAATACCAAAACGGTAAATTATGGAATAGGAGTAGATCGCTAAATTGAAGAGCAGTACAAATTTTAAACCGTCAATCACAAAAAAAAATGAAGCAATTTTAGTGAATTTACAACATGTTTATTGTTAAAATTCACAAGGGAAAGGGTTTAGGCTATTCATTTCATGAGAAAAACAAAAGCAACTTACAATTAGAATGAATTAACTGAGAGAGATGGGCAAAAGTTGAGTTTTGACGCTGGAGAGAGTACGATGATCGTGGGCAAAAGTTGAGTTTTGACGCCAAAGAGCGAGTTCAATGATGGTGGGCAAAAGTTGAGCTTTGACACCGAAGAGCAAGTTCGATGATGGTGGGTAAAATTTGAGTTTTGACGCCGGAGAGCGAGTTAGATGATGGTGGGAAAAATATCAACTGGGATTTAGGTTTCATTTATGTTACTTTAGTCAATTTGTGGTCTTAAAGTTGAAAATATATACAAAAATTGAGATGTATCATTTATTACCAAAAAAACATTGTGGTGTATTAATATAAGTAAGCCATAGGTAAAATTACATGAATACAATCATTTTTTATAATGCCATGATTTTGTCCATAATCAATTTTTCATGTTTTATTTTATTCTCTATAACAACATTCTACCTATAACAACAATATTATTCATTATAGCAGTACACTTTTTGTAAAATTACCTCTCTATTATAGTGATACTCAAATATAATGTAATAATATAATAGGGGTTAGTGGGACGGAGGGAGTATATATTACTGCTAATAATTATTCACAATAATTTAGTTAAAGATTAGGCTTAGTAGTTATACCCGCACGGTGACCCACCATTTTTTAAAAATAATCACATAATAATAATAATTCTTATAATAAATATTTATAATAATTAATAGAAATAGTTGAAGCATGTTTAAAAATTATTTTTGTATTATATTGAAGAATAATAAAATTAACTGAACTAGTTCTTGTGTATTTCCACTAAAGTGAATAATTTAACAATAAGTTATATTCATTAAACAAGTCATTGACGTTTTATTATTATTATTATTATTTGTTGTTCTTTTTGAAAAAAATAGGCCATGAGGCTGGCATATTATTTTAGATCGAATAAATTATAAGGAGAAAATCTAAGGACGGTTATATGGAAAAAAATCGTGAGTAAGACTTCTTATTTCACCCAATAAGAAAATGACAAGTAATACATAATATTTTAAAATAAAATACTTAACTAACTGGTTTAAATTCATCTCTCTTATGTCATACAAGTATCTATGTATATGTCACATCATTCGCATCAGTAGAAAATTTCACATGTACGCACGTGAATAACACGTTTATGTGTATGACATGAGAGATGTGTATTTAAGTTCAATTAGTCAAGAAAAGGCGTGTTTTTAAGATTGTCAATAGTTTGAGAATGAAACTAATAATTCGTACAAAGTCTAGAAGTGTTTTCAATACTTCTCTGTAAAAATAAAAATAAAAATGAAGAAGAGAGGAGAGAATTAATAATACATCGATTAAAATAACTAAAATGTCCAAAATAACCCTCATGTTTTAAAGCATTGCACTCAACTTCAAATTAAAGATCTTGTTTTAAAAAAATGATTAATTAATTTTCAATGCTACTTCCAAGATTTTTTTAATTACCAGATTCAACTTGATATCATGTGAATCAGTCCATAAAATATGCAGCTAAAAACGCCTTGAAAATGGGATTAAAAATAACCAAATTGCTTCTTTTATACTCTCTCTGTCTCAATTTTTTCAGTGATTCCGAAAAATAGTTACTTCAAATTATTGTCATTTTAGAAGCTTAAGATAAAATTAATTTTTTTTTTTCTTATTTTACTCTTATTGGTAATTGTTTTTGAAGACTACAAGATGACAGAAAAATAAAATAAATATTCAATGAAAAGATATCACACCTTAGATATAAATAATGGTAAAATAATTTTTAAAACCCTCATTATGTTTTCTTAAGAAATGTGTATAAGAAAAACGCGATAAATAATTGAAATGAAAAGAGTATTTCACACTTTACAAAGACCTACATATGGAAACACTGGAATTAGTCAAACTTGAATATTTATTTTCTAATTCAGAACTTGCTAGCTGCCAATTAATTTGACCCTTAAAATTTAAGAAATCATAATTAAACAATACAAAACCTAGTTCTTGGTGAATAGATTAATACTCCCCCTGTCCCTAATTACTTGTCCACTTTTTCTTTTTTAGTTTCTCTTAACTACTTGTTCATTTTGACAAATCAAGAAAGGATAAATTTTTTTTACCTATTATACCTCAATTAATTACTTTGAAAAAGGTAGAACCTTTTGAAAACCTTAACTTTTTAATTCATACACTTCATAATTAATAGGGGTAAAATGGTAAACTCACTATGTCAATAATTGTTTTCTTAATAGGTGTGTCAATTCAAAAGTGGACAAGTAATTAGGGACAGAGGGAGTAATTAAACTATTCTATAATTTATGAAAGTTGAACTTCTTTGAGTTACACATGAGTGACCTTCTAGCTTCTACAAGTTCTCACTATCTCCACTTAGAAAAAAAATTCCCTTAATAATATTAAGGCACCAAAATATAATTTCGATGCGATGCATGTATTAAATTCCACCCTAAGATTTCCAACATATTCTTTGGCCTTGACAAATGGCGGACAAACCTTTTACATTAGAAGAGCAAAAGTCTCGGGCATAGCAAAATGAACCAATGTGAATTAGCGTGGACTTCGTAATCAGTGACTGACTTCATTGAGATCAGGGGTACTCAAGCACCCATTATAATTTACCAGAATACTATATGCTAATATTGAAAACTTATACTTCTTATGTCCCAATTTATGTGAGACATTTCGTTTTACGAGAGTCAAACAGTTTATGTTGGACCGGGAGTTTGTGCATGAAATCTTCAAATTTTTGAAATAAAATATATATAATTGTAAACTACATAAAAATACTATAAGTCATAATAATTGACAATCTAAAATATTTAAAAGATATATGAAAAAATTACAGTAAATCCGAAATGTGTCACATTAGGATGTAGGGAGTAATATATATACAAAGATATTGACTTAGCACCCAAAGTTAGAACACAATTCTAAATTAAATATGAAGCTATTCAAGAATCTAAATCCTTTGGTGCTAATCACTCTAGGCATTATTACAAGGGTTGACGGTATGAATCCTTACTGACCATGTTGCTCGATTTGTAACATATTAGCATATAGAGAATTCAAAGTTGATCAGACACAGAAACCTCCATGGATTCAACTCAAAATCCCAAATTTCTTTCATCTTATTTGTTCTTTGCTTTTCTTCTTGTATCCTCAAATCTCTTAACATTTTTCATTTCTACATCTTTTAACTCCTCTTGTACACTTAACCAACAAACAAATACTCCTTCCACTGTTTTGGCTAAGCCAACACCTAAATATGAAGCTATTCAAGTATCTGATAACACACAAACTGATCAAAATCTTCCATCTGAGTTCCTTGCTTTCACATCTCCACAGAAACTCCCGCGTGGATTCAACAAAAACTTCGATTCTGATGAAATCATGCCTCCGATTGGACGTCCATGTACTCTGTTTCGAGATTTACTTCATCGTTACATGTCGTATAATGTCAATGGTTCTTGCCCTGATGATGAACTTTTAGCACAAAAGTTGCTTCTTAAAGGTTGTGAGCCACTTCCTCGACGTAGATGTCATCCAGCTGCTCCACAAGAATATGTTGAGCCTTATCCTTTTCCTGAGAGTCTATGGAGAACACCATCGGATTTTTCTGTTGTATGGACTGCGTTTACTTGCAAAAATTATGATTGTCTGGTCAATCGTGCTAAGACTCAGAGAGGATTTGATGATTGCAAAGATTGTTTTGATCTCAATGGCAGAGAGAGAAGTCGCTGGACAGCGAAAAGTGGTGCTGGTCTTGACTTCTCTATCGATGAAGTGTTAGCAGTAACGAAGGCTGGAACGATTAGAATTGGGCTCGATATTGGAGGTGGTGTGGCTACATTTGCTGTAAGAATGAGAGAAAGGAATGTAACAATTGTAACAACATCAATGAACCTTAACGGTCCGTTTAATAGTTTTATAGCTTCAAGAGGGGTCATACCTTTGTATGTTAGCATCTCACAAAGACTTCCCTTTTTCGACAACACGTTGGATATTGTACACTCAATGCATGTGTTGAGTAATTGGATACCAGAAACACTTCTCCACTTTTTGTTTTTCGATATTTATAGGGTGTTAAGGCCTGGTGGGCTGTTTTGGCTTGACCATTTCTTCTGTGTTGGCGAGCAATTGGAGAAACAGTATGCACCACTTATCGATAGTATTGGTTTCAATAAGGTGAAGTGGATTGTGGGAAGAAAGCTTGATAGAGGTCCCGAGCTAAACGAGATGTACCTTTCAGCTTTGCTGATGAAGCCATTGAAGAATTCTTGGTGACAATAATTTTTTTTCTTTTTTTACTTTCATACTTGGAAAAAACTTATATCTTGCATCTGCATCTGTTGACAATTGCACTAATCGAATGACGAAAAAATGCATTTTTCTTTTAGAGAGATCAGTCTGTAGTATTACATTATCCTCTTTGTCTGTTGATAAACCTCACTAATTAACATAATGTTGAAATGAATACTTTCACTACTGGTAAAGCACAAATTTCTGATGGCCTTTTCATTGAAAATTGTTAAAATTGTACTCTTCTTACTGCCTTTTCATTGGAAATCTGTCGAAAGTGTACTCGTCACAACTTTTTCCAATGAAAAGGCAGTAAATTGACCCTTTGGAAAATCTCCTAGTGTTGAAGACTTCTTGAGGACTCGATTAGATTGAATTATACGAGTAACTCGGATGAATAAATCTTAGCTATAGAGGAACAAAAGGAAGAAATTCAAGCAACTCGAAAACTAGAAAACTTAGAGTATGTATAAGAGTGAGTCATAAACTCTACCAATGTTAAGTAAAAAGAAAAAATCATATGGCTCCTAATCGTCAAGTATTTATAAATTTAGACCATATTGTTCAATATAACAGGCCCTACCGGCTACCATTCAGCAAAACATCAATACCATCAGACGTCTGCTGAAAATAAAGACAATACCACAAGCCTAGACCTAAAGTTGTTGTTCTGATATATGCTTAATGACAGGCCCTACTGCTGGCTTCTGACTAATCTATCGGAAGCAATGCTGTACTGGTGCCTACCAATTGATCTCAGAAGATTTCCATGTCAAGTGAATACAGAACAATATTAAAGAAGTAGAAAATTTCCTAGAAGTTAAGCACAAGTGGTAGAAAGACAACACCACATGAAGTATCACATGGTATTGCCTTCTAAAATCTTTGACAAGCACTAAGAATTTTAGCGGAATATAATACCACGTGAAAACTAGACAACTATATCCACATTTCCTAAGGTCCCATATTGAACAGTAGCACATGATTCTGTCTAGCACACTTATTCAAACTCAATCTCTAGTCTCAATTATAAATAATCTGTTTCCATAAGCCATTTTCATCATCAAGCAGATAGCACTACGTCAAATCTTTTTAAAGATCAACAAATTTTTTCTTTCCTATATTTCAAAGAAATTGAATATGATAAGTGCTAAGAAACTCATCAAGATGGCAAGGAAATGGCAGAAGTTTGCAGCTAAGCAGAGGAAAAGAATTTCATTTCC
Organism: Solanum lignicaule; assembly: GCA_029582545.1. Classification (NCBI taxonomy): domain Eukaryota; kingdom Viridiplantae; phylum Streptophyta; class Magnoliopsida; order Solanales; family Solanaceae; genus Solanum; species Solanum lignicaule. The sequence continues at coordinate 29,450 of JAJOOF010006571.1, read as the reverse complement.
AAGGTCTAATTCCAATGATTTAGAGAGTTGTAGCACATCTTCTATAGTTGCTAAAGGAAATTTTGTGGTATTTACAACTGATCAAAAGCAATTTGTGGTTCCGTTGGCTTATCTTCAACACGAGGTAATCAGACAACTATTGCACATGTCTGAAGAAGAGTTTGGACTTCCATGTGATGGCCCTATTACATTACCGTGTGATGCCTTATTCATGAACTACATCGTATCACTCATCGAAAGAGGTGTAGGTGCAGATCTTCAGAATGCTTTGCTTGTATCTGTCTCTTCCAGCCAATGTTCATCAGCTTTATACCTTCAAGAACAAAGAAACCTGCAATTGCTAGTTTGTTAAGCTAACTGTGATAAGTTTTGTAGTGGATACATGATACTCAACAAGTGTACAGAATGTTAAAAAAAAAGTATTAATCAAAAACTCCACATACTTGACTCCAACTTGTTCTATTCCATAATTTTTCATTGGCTTTTTAATGGTCTTGCACCAGAAATATCTAGCTTGTCGATTTCTCAATTAGTTGTTAAGGTGATACTATCAATTCAAAGAAAGTTATGCCAAAAGCTTCATTAGATCATTTTTCCGGATAGAAGTGAATTTTGCTCCATTATTGACTTAACAGCAAAAGTATGCACCGGCATTGAGCTTCTGCAATAGACTAATTTCAATTAAGATGATCTAGTTTCCTTATTGTTAATCTTCTCTTTCGAGTAAATTTTCCAACAATTTCCATTTGTAGTTTTCAATTTGCAAGCAATTAAGATGTATTAAAAAGGGCGGTTGATACTTTGTTTCCACTCCTCTTCCCGAGCCGATTGAAGTGGACAAAAGGATCCAGCATATAATGAAGGTATAATTTTCAAGACTTCAGAATCTGAAGCATTTACTGTTTTATGTAAACACACTTGTTAGTGTTAGATATCTTGAAGAAGATACCTTGAAGAACAGTTCCCTTTGATTAGGAATGTTCTAGACGTAAAGAAGAAGAATTAGAGAGAATGAGAAATGAACTTCATTGCTTGTTAAAAACAAATGAATCAGTAATGTGCTACATTTATACAAACTAAGCAGAAATCTTGTTGTAACTAATCTAACCGACTCTTTACTAACTAACCCTCTAACTTCTATTAATTACATACAAACTATTACTAATTACATGTAGGTCCTAATTGTTCTATGTAATACCTTCTTCAATACTCCCCCTCAAGTTTGAAGGTATGAACAGATTTAATACACCAAACTTGGACATTAAGTATTCATGTTGAGACTTCCCTAGGCCTTTAGTTAATATATCAGCTTCTTGCTCCTTAGTATTCAAATACTTTGTTTCCACTAATCCTTGCTGTATTTTCTCCCTTATGAAATGACAATCCAACTCAATATGTTTTGTTCTTTCATGAAGAACTGGATTTTCTGCAATTTGAATTGCTGACTTGCTATCACTGTGAATAGTCACAGGAGTTTGAACATCAGCACCTAGTTCTTTGAGTAACCTCACTATCCAAACAACTTCAGCTACAGCACTTGCCATGCTCCTATATTCTGCTTCAGCTGAACTTCTAGATATTGTTCCTTGTTTCTTTGACTTCCAGGATATTAGTGAATCTCCCAGCTTCACTATAAAACCAGAAACTGATCTTCTAGTATGTAGGCATGCTCCCCAGTCTGAATCACAATATACATTCAGTTGATTGTTTCTCTTGCTAGATAACAGGACACCTAGTCCAGCTTTCCCTTTTATGTATCTCACAACTTTGAGGGCAGCATTAAGATGAGACTGCTTTGGTTGGTGAAGAAATTGACTCAAGGTTTGTGTAGCAAAGGCAATGTCTGGTCTTGTGACATTTAGATATAACAGTTTGCCAACTAACCTTCTATATATTGTAGCATCTTCAAGTAGTTTATCATCCTTGCCTTTTCCATTTATTTCATCATATTCTCTGGTTGTCAACTGGACATAAGGATCAAGAGGGGTGGAAGCTGGTTTTGCTGCTCCAAGGCCAGCTTCAGAAATAATTTCCAGTGTGTACTTTCTTTGATGCATAACAATACCTGCTTGTGACCTTGCAAATTCAATCCCAAGAAAGTATCTAAGATCTCCTAAATCCTTCATCTTAAAGGTATCTTGGAGGATATTTTTGGTGTGTTGAATGAGTTTAAGATCATTACCAGTAATCATCATATCATCCACATATACAAGAATTAGTACTAGTGATGTACCAGTCCTTTTAATGAACAATGAGTAGTCCAAAAGACTTTGAACAAAACCAAGTCTGATAAGAGCTTCAGTGAGTTTTACATTCCATTGTATAGGAGCCTGCTTCAACCCATAGAGAGATTTATTGAGCTTACATACAGGTTTCCCCCCATGCACAATGAATCCCTGTGGAAGCTGAAATCCCTGAGGCAGAATCATATAAACTTCATCAAAAAGATCTCCCTGAAGAAAAGCATTTGAGACATCCATTTGATGAACATGCCAGTGTTCAGAAGCAGCTATAGCCAACACACTCCTGATAGTGACCATTTTCACAACTGGAGAAAAAGTCTCCTGGTAGTCTAAACCTTCCCTTTGATTGAACCCTTTGGGAACTAGTCTGGCTTTAAACCTCTCAACTTCGCCAGATGCCTTATACTTAATCTTGAATATCCACTTGCAGCCAATTGCCTTTTTGTGAGAAGGCAAGGGAACCACCTGCCAAGTCTTATGATCCTCCAAGGCTGATATCTCAGCCTGCATTGCCTCAACCCACCTAGAATCCTTACAAGCTTCCTCAAAAGTGGCAGGTTCAACATCAGTCCCAAAGGAAGAGAGAAAGGCCTTATAAGAGCTGGATAAATTATCATAGCCAATGTATTGATCAATGGAGTATAATGACTTGATAGGACTGAGTTGAACAGAGGCAACATAATCTTGAAGCCATAAAGGAGGTCTGCTGATCCTGTGAGACTGCCTCTGAGCAGGAACTTCAAGTACAGGCACAACAGATGACACACCTGATTCATCTGTAGGCACTGAAGCAGGGTCATAACTAGGATCATGATCAGATGGTATATGAGTAGAGGGAAACAGTTGCCAGAAACTAGATGTAGGCACAGCAAAAGGGAATATAGACTCTCTGAATTCAACATCTCTGCTGAGGAAAAAATTCTTATCTCTCAGGTTATACAACAAATATCCCTTTGTAAGATCACTATAACCCATATGAATACCAATCACACTTCTAGGGTGAAATTTATTAGTGATGTACATGTTTTTGACATAACAAAGGCAACCTAACACTCTCATATGTAAAAGAGAAGGTTTCTTCTTGTGAAACACCTCATAGGGTGATTTTCCATTCAACACAGGTGTAGACAACCTGTTGATAATGTATGCAGCACTGAGAATGCAGTGACCCCAAAATCTGATTGGGATATGACCCTGAAATCTGATTGCCCTTGCCACTTCAAGTATGTGTTTGTGTTTCCATTCAGCAATCCCATTCTGCTGAGGAGTATGAATACAAGTCTTTTGATGACTAATACCTAGACTGGTAAGCAATTGATGACACTCAATATTGACAAATTCTGACCCATTATCAGTCCTAATGGACTTAACACCAAAGTTAAACTGAGTTTTGACCAAAGTAAAGAAGTTTTTCAACACAACACAAACATCACTTTTGGTTTTTATTCGAAATATCCATAACATCCTAGTACAGTCATCCACAATGGTAACAAAGAATCTGTTACAATCATATGTGGGAGTGTTGAAGGGACCCCAAACATCTATATGTAACAACTGAAAAGGAATAGAAGAAATGGAAGTGCTATGAGGAAAAGGAAGTCTATGTTGCTTAGCTAGAGGGCAAATGGTGCAGTTGTATACAGTTTGAGAACATTTACTGGTAGGAAAAGTAAGAGTATGAGCTAACACACTGGATGATGTGTGTCCTAATCTTTGATGCCACAATCGAATCTGAGAGTCTGTTGAAGAAGAGGCAGCAGCAGTGTGTACTAGATGTGACTGACATTGTGTATCTGTGGAGGGAGTATGAGAAGGGAGATGATAGAGCCCAGCATGCTCCTTACCAATCACCTTCACCTGCCCACTGGAGAGGTCCTGAATGACAACAAAGTCAGGAAAGAAAGACACAACACATTGCAGGTCTTTAGTCATTTTTGACACTGATAGTAGATTGAACTTAAACTCAGGAATAAGGAGAACATTATTGAGAGTATCATGTTTAGTCAAACTACTTGAACCAGTGTGTGTGATATGAGTAGTGGTGCCATTTGGTAATTGTACAGTTCTAGGATTATTTGATGAAAGAGTGTGTTTCTGAACAAGCATATCAGCATGTGGTGTCATGTGATTTGTGTCTCCTGAATCTATGATCCAGTCAGTGTGAGTAGAATGGCTGGTGAGTGCAGTAGCTGTACCTGTTGTGGGATATTCCTGAGCTAAATTTGCACTTGATTGAGATGAATGAGATGTAGATGGTCCTTCAGTGCCTCCATGAACATTAGTCTGTCCAAGCATGGTTAAAATCTGGTTATATTGTTCATGTAAGACAGTCATACCTCTTTGGTAATCAGTTTGGTCAACCTGACTATTTCCTCTCCCATATCCTTGGTTTCCACCATAATTCCCTGAACTCATACCTCTGTTGTGATCAAGATCAGATCTATGGTTGTGGTCAGATTCACTAACCACATTATTGGCAGCTGGATACTGTCTCCTTTTGTTAGGAGGTCTGCCCCTCCCAGTGTTAGTAGAGAATTGTCCTTTCTTCTTCCTTTCATACCCAGGGGGATATCCATGAAGCTGATAACAAACAGCTTGAGTATGACCTGTGCGTTTGCAGTAATCACAAAAAGCATTTGGATCATAGGTAGAGCTGTGTGATGGTCTTGACCTAGGCACTGATTGTGTTGGATTTCGACTAGTGAACAATGCATTCAACTCAGACGAGCTAGAAGATGATTGTGAAATGTTTCGTTGGCTTTCTCTTTCAATTAACATAGAATAGGTCTTATTGAGAGATGGTAATGGGCATCATCATCAGGATCTGTCCTCGAGCTTGTTCATATGATTCATTAAGACCCATAAGAAATTGCAATAACTTCTGATTATGCACAAATATAACAAATTTTCTTGAGTTTGCACAGTCACATGCAGGAACTGGTGCTAAACTATCAAACTCCACCCACAGTTCACTTAATCGAGCAAAATACACTGAAATTGAACTTGTACCTTGAGTAATTGTGGCAATTTCTTTATGAAGTTGAAAAATACGACTTCCATCAACCTTATCATATCGTTCTTGGAGATTCTTCCACACAACAGTTGCATTTGTGGAGTAAACAATTCCTCCAAGTAATTCCTTCGACACACAGTTCATAATCCATGAAAGTACAATTGCATTACACCTTTCCCATAGATTTGTCAAATTAGGACCATACGCTTCCTTTTTACATGAACCGTCAATGAATCCCAGCTTATTACGCCCTGGAATTGCAATCTTCATAGCGCGACTCCATACAGAGTAGTTATCAGCTCCGGTTAGTTGAATTGAGCTGAGTAATACTCCAGAATTGTCAATTGTATGTAAAAACAGAGAATGATTGTGACTTAACTTCTCAGGCAACTCATTGTCCACATTCGCCATAGCTTCACCAGCGAGATGAGCAGTACACTCAGTGTGTGTTTAGATCAGAAAGCAGTTGCAGCAGTAATCGATCGGCTCTGATACCATGTTAGATATCTAGAAGAAGATACCTTGAAGAACAGTTCCCTTTGATTAGGAATGTTCTAGACGTAAAGAAGAAGAATTAGAGAGAATGAGAAATGAACTTCATTGCTTGTTAAAAACAAATGAATCAGTAATGTGCTACATTTATACAAACTAAGCAGAAATCTTGTTGTAACTAATCTAACCGACTCTTTACTAACTAACCCTCTAATTTCTATTAATTACATACAAACTATTACTAATTACATGTAGGTCCTAATTGTTCTATGTAATACCTTCTTCAATAGTTAGAACGATGCATATTGGACTGGCCAAGCTAATAGATGACATCTAAGACATGGATGAAGATCCAAAAATCTATTGAATGCAAGGGGTTTAAGCAGCACTATAATCTATATAATTGTACACAATTATGGTGCTTCTCTGACTTTGTTTTTTGGACTTATTTTTTCTTGACGTCTGAAGTTTATCCTATGGAACTCCAAAGTTTATTACTATTTGGTATGATCAAATGCATGAATAGAAAGCTTTATGCGTTTATTTTAGAATTTGAAGTCCATCGTTTACTTGTTTGATGGAAAGAATTTACCAGAAGAAGCTATCAGTGGCGAAGCCAGGATTTTCACTAAAAGGGTTCAAAATATAAAAAGTAAACACACGAAGAAGCCAAAGGAAGTTCCACATCTACTCTATATATACATAAAAATGATTTAACCATGTATAAGCAATGTATTTTTTTCGCCGAACTCTCTTGGCCCTACTTGACTCAGCCCCTGGAGGCTATACAGTTGACTGAAGATCTACAAATGGAAAGTTGTGCTTCTGCTACTAGAAGATGGAAATGTTTGAAGGAAGAATATTTCTTGGTGCAAAATAGAGATATAGATTTAGATATCTAAAGAGATAATCTTTTCAGCTAATTCATTTTGAAGTGTGCTTAACATCATTTCTTGAAGTACTTGTACATATAGCACAATGCTGACAAGAAAAACAAAACTGACTAGCATTGAAAAAATGGCCTAAGCAAGTTGAGTGTTGAATAATTTATATCAGTGGATCTTCCAGAAAACTTCAGCAGATTCTGATTCCAGAAAAGAATAAGGGAATTGTCTTAAGAAAAATGACGGAAGAGTGATTAATCATAACTACAATTTCTGTTAGTTATAGGGGGGATATTTCCTCAAAGGTTCTCTTGTAGTTCTCAATTATACAATGAAATTGACCTTTTAACAGTTTCATCTTTCTCATTTCTAGGCCTATTGTATACAAAATCTCATCGGAGCAGAAAAAATTGTACCGCAATACTAATGATATCCTCAAGCGGGAAGTGAGATCAATGAATACACCCTCTTAGAAAGGTATTGTTAGATGGTCAAAGCCAAACTTTTCTTCTGTTTTAGCTAACAAGTCTTGATATGAAGGTTGGCTCAAGTATGAAACTGGCACGACGAATCTTTTCTTCTGGCTCTCTCCTACGTATACTGCACAATGACCTTTTGAAACACCTGTTGAAGTTGAAAACATCCTCAAGATTCAAGTACCTTGAATAAGAGGAGTCATTTTAATACCAATTGTGAGATACTTTGTAACTTTAAAATTTATATGACAACCTAAAAGAAACGTACTTTTCAGTAATACATAACAAGTGAAAGTTTGTTGCAAGTCTGGATCTAGTATGTGTATATATATACAAGTTAATGACAAGTTTCATATCCAAATATTTAGTGGTGGTGAAATTGGTGATTACTGGTGAGGAGACAATCGCATATGAAGTTTCACATGGTTTTGCTTAATTTCTATAGTATATGAACCACAAATTTGTTGAATAACAAGGCTAGGCCCCTCGTCTTCTCATGATTTGTAATAAAAAAACACTCTTAGAATAAAAACCACTAGATTGATGAAGATGAGGACTTTGCCCTGGACCATTTTGTTTGAAAATATGGTGACAGAGATCCAACACAGGATAGCCAAGATGATATTCAAATGTCCCCTATCTACATGAAAATGAAGGGAGAAGAACATGATCTTGCTTCTCACCAGCTATTGTACATTTAGTGGTTTCAAATTATTTGCATTGGTGAGAAGAACCAAGTATGAGCTGTTATCATAACTACTAGGCGTGATTTGGTTGTCGACTTATTATCTTTCATCCACAAATTTAAGGCCCCATATCAACATGGCCAACAAGCATCGGCACATGAATTTGCCTCCGGTGGTTAGAGACAAAAACTTCAGCTCCAACCCAAAGCCTGTCTATAGCCTTTTATATAAATAACCCCCCTTCTGTGATATTTTTTCATCATCAACTACAAGCATTATCTGTTCAACCATCAAATAGTTCTAAATTTCTAGTTTACTGTCTTGTTTCCGACCTTTCGAGTAAAAAACGAAAGAAAGAATGACGATGCTTAGTGCTAAGAAACTCATCAAGATGGCAAGGAGATGGCAGAAATTTGCGGCCAAGCAGAGGAAGAGGATTTCACTTCCAAGAAATGTTAGTGGTGCAGATAGTTGCAGTGCATCATCCTCTGTAGTTGAAAAAGGCCATTTTGTAGTTTATACAATTGATCAAAGGCGCTTCGTGATTCCCTTGGCTTATCTTGAAAATGAGGTCATTAGGCAACTTTTAAACATGTCTGAAGAAGAATTTGGGCTTCCAAGTGGTTGTCCTATTATGTTACCCTGTGATTCAGCCTTCATGGACTACATCGTTTCACTAATCAAGAAAGGCGTAGCTGCAGATTTTCACAATGCAGTGCTTCTATCAATTCCTTCACGTTGCTGTTCAACTTCTTCATTGTACCAAGAAAGTGGAACTCAGCAAATTCTTGTTTATTGAGTTTAGGTCAACATTCTTTTTGTACATGCTAGCTCAAAAGTAGTTTTTAGAGAGGGCGGAGATTGAAGAGTATACAATTGTAAAGCACATCATACAGATCGAATATTATTTTTATCAGAAAATTTACCATACTGATCATGGCTTTCACTTTCAATTTGGTTATGAGAAGTCAGAACAATCTTATATTTGATTGATACCTTTAATTTAAGTATAAATACCATTTTGTTTAGCAGAAAAGTTTCACTGACTGCAACACCTCTTTGATCGAAGAAAGTCTAAATGACGTGAATGTCTTGACACTTGACACTAAGTAGATCAACTTTGCCTCGAACCCAAACTGTTTAACCTCACTTATATGAATCATATCTCTATCCATACTATTGCACCGATGGATGTTTTCATCTGAAGGTCCACGTAGGATATGACGGATCCTATCTAATGACCTTCCTCATATTATCATCTATATTTGCACTACATGTGCACCCACTTTAGAGTTCGACCCCTAATCATGCAACATATAACTATGGCTCAGTCCTAAACGAGTGTTGGGGTTGGCTATATGAATCCCGATCACTAACCATGCTTCATTTAAACTACACACAAGCTAACATTATACCAAATAAATTAGAAGTGTAAATATTAAAAGTTCTCTACATATTTATTGGCATTAAGGTACAATTTCTAGTAAGAAGTTCAAAGTAAATGGGATAAGCTGCAATTCAATTTAATGAATAGATTCTATGAATAAATTAATCAAAAGTAGCTTCTATCAAGCTTATATTATCACCGCAAAATCATTAACTACATAACTTCATGTTCCTTGTCATTCTTAATCTGCTAAATGACACTCTCTTGGATGTGCTAGTTTGCACCACAAGGTGAAGCTGTTGCAAGCAAGTGCTTAATTACTTTGTTTAGTAGAAAAAATCAAAGTGATTAAGGGAATTCTTTAAACAAATATTACCAAAATGGAGATTAATCAGAAGTAGACCGTTTTCAATTCATAAACTGATCAGGAAAAATTTTCCCTCCTAGGTTCTTGTAATTTTGAACTATACAGTAAATTTTCCTCTCTTAGTATTCTCTTTCTCATTTACAAGCGCTACTATTCTACAAAATTTCATTTGTTGAAGAATTTTCACTATGATGATCTTCTTAAGCGGGAAGTAAGATCAACAAACACATCCTCTTTGCAAGGTATTGTAAGACCGCCCATTGGATGATCAAAGCCGAACTCTTCTTCTGCTTTAGCCTAACAAGTCTTGAAATAGAGGCTGGCTCAAGTATGATACTGGCACGACGAATCTCTTCTTTTGGCTCTCTCCAACATACACTGCACAATAACCTTTTGGAACACCTCCAGATGTTGAAGACCTCCTTAAGAACCGGTTAGCCATTTTCTTCAAGAAATGTTTTTGTAACTCCAAATGATGAAGGCAAAGAAAGAAGAATTTTGAGAAGTACACAAACAATGAAAGTTCTTTTTTTGAATTTCTAGACAATTTTCTACTCAAATGCTTTGTGTGTATATATATAAGCTAATGGAAAGTTTCATACCCATATTTTTTGTGGTGAAGAGAAATTTGAGAGACAAAAGCACATGAAGCTCACATGGTTTTGCCTATTCTGTTGTTGTCAAAGTATTCACTCCATAAATTTGAGAATGAACAACACTAGGTCCACAAGAATGGATGAAGAATAAATGCATCAACCGCTTTGATTAAAACTAGACAACTAATTATAATCTGTCATCCTTTTAAACTAGCTTCATACACAAATTTAAGGCCCCATATAAGCATAGCCAACAAGCATCGGCACATGGCTTTGCCTTCGGTGGTTAGTGACAAAAACTTCAACTCCAACCCAAAGCCTTTTATATAAATAACCCCCTTTCTGTGATATGTTTTCATCATCAACAACAAGCATTATCTATTAAGACACCAAATTACTCTAAATTTCTTGTTTCCAACCTTTCAAGAAGAAAAAAAATAGAAAGAATGACAATGCTCAGTGCCAAGAAACTCATCAAGATGGCCAGGAGATGGCAGAAGTTTGCAGCCAAGCAGAGGAAGAGGATTTCATTTCCAAGAAATGGCAGTAATGCAGACGGTTGCAGTACATCCTCATCCTCTATAGTTGAAAAGGGTCATTTTGTAGTCTATACAATTGATCAAAGGCGCTATGCATTTCCCTTGATTTACCTTGAAAATGAGGTCATTACGCAACTTTTAAGCATGTCCGAAGAAGAGTTTGGTCTGCCAAGTAGTGGCCCTATTACATTACCCTGTGATTCAGCCTTCATGGACTACATCATTTCGCTAATCAAGAAAGGTGTAGCTGCTGGAGATCTTCACAAAGCATTGTTCCTCTCAATTCCTTCATGTTGTATTTCTACTTCTTTTTGTCAACAAGAAAGTAGAAATCAACAGATTCTTGTTTATTGAATCGTGACGTCATGTTTTATAAATGTTAGCTCAAATAGATTGTATAGAAGGTGAAAATAGGCAACTGAAAGCTTTGTATAATTACAGATTGGAATAGAGATTTTGAAGTTAACCAGAATTATAGCTTCCATTTTTCATGTTGGAGTTGCATTATTATCTTATATCAGGAAATCAACTTTGGTCATCAAAATTAATTGTAAAAAGTTCAAATAAAGTGAAATCATAAAGTGTTCCTCTTTCAGATTTTCATCGCAGTTAAATCTCATACTTCATCAATTTGGTTTGTAAAGAAGTTGCAAGTTACTAAGAAGATTAGTCGAGAAGATGAGATATTGTCACTTGAGGGAACTAGTTTCAAGACATAATTCAAATTGCATTTATTTATTTGAGGGAACTAGTTTCTGGTTGCACGTGTACCCATCTGACATAAATTATTTCAAATTGTCATTGTATTAAAAATAGTTTATAATTAAATTACAATGAATATCGTTCATTTTCAAACAAAAAATAGTTCAAATATTTGGAATCTACTATTGGATACCAATAACAAATTAAAATATGGCAGCAAAGTGTCACGCCCCGAGCCTACACCCTAGACGTGGCCGGCACTCGAAGACCATTGCTGGCCCCCAAGTGAATCCTTGGCCTTGCTTACTTAACTCAGCGGAAACCTTAACTCAACAGAATAACTCCATGCAATGAAAGGTCATAAAACAATCTAACTGATAAAATCTGGCCAAAAAGGCAACTCGAGTCTCAAAATAGAATATTTATATATATATACATAGATGAGAGACTCAATACTAACTAACTGACTGTCTATGAAGCCTCTATAATACTGAGATGGATGTTGGGACAGACCCCGCAACATCCTAATAAAACAAAACTAGGAAAAACGAAATAACAGAGTCCTCCGGAATGCAAGGAGGCTCACCACTGACTCTGGAGTGCTCAACTGGATTAACGGCGTGCTGGATGATGATCCTGGGTACCTGCGTCTGCATCATAATAAGATACAGGCCAACTGGCATCAGTACATGGAATGCACGAGTATGCGAGCTGGACAGCTAAACAACAACTTAAGCTTGAAAGGGATACAAAAGAGAACTTACATTGGCTCTATTCAACTCATGAGTAACTGAACTCAATATAAAGCAATAAGACACATGCAATAAATAAAGCTTGTAAAACTATTTAAAACATGACGTCCAAAATCATATTTATAATATCATAAAAATACCATGCTCCCTCTCAAAGTCTGCTTGTGCAATGCATGAATGAAGTCCCATACCCCCATCCATACTAAGCAGAACCCCTTGAGGAACCATGCAATTTCTACTGTGGGAGTTTCTCTAACCGACAACCACCACTAGGAGCCTAAGTGGTGATACAACGTTGTTACCATCACACTGCCAGACTGTCCTATACTTTGCCGTCATATAGAACTACTTTAACTTTAACTTAGTGGATCCACTAGCTTAACTTACGTGATCATCTAAAAAGTATGACCCGTTAAATCCCATGTTGGCTACATGGTTCTTATGGAGGGTTGAGTTAATATGAATTCGCGTCCCCATTCGGTGCTCAAGACTACTCCCAAAATATACTTTAACTCGTATGCTTTAAAAACAAACTTCTTTCTCTAGTTTGAATTATTTGTTCAAACTTCCCTCTTAAAAGAGGTAATTGCTCTTGGAAACTCTTTCTAAAAAGAACATATCAAAACCATATTTTAATATGATCACTGATGACTCGGGAAGTCATACTGCATAAACATTGATGGTATATCTAGAGACCATACTGTTTAAACATTTATGACATACTCGGTTGTCATACTAATCATGTTTTAGAAACTCTTTCGCAAAACTCATCTTTTTCTTAAAAGAGATAGTACTCAAACTGCTCAAAACTCTTTTGGAAATCTCAGTTTCCTCTCATTTTAAAACATTTATAAACTTCTTTGGGAATAATTAGTTCCCTAATAACTTTTGAGGAATGAACTTGACTCTATACTCTTTACTTAACTTGAAACTCTATATTCTTTACTTAACTTGAAACTTGAGCCTAAAAATGAAGTTAAAACGTTCAATAAAAACTCTTGAAAAACTTTAAAGACTTGCTTTGACTTACTTCTTAACTTCTAAGCTTGACTCTAACTTCACTTGACTTTGATCCTAACCTTCCTCGAATTGTATTATGGATTCAAGGGTAATGATCTTATGTTTATGGATGAGTTCTTGATGTTTAGATGTACCTTAGAGTGTTGAAAACAACTATAAAACATAGGTACATTACCAAGGAACATGTATAAAAAAGTGGGGAGTGAATGGGAAGGATTGGCGTCCTTGGCGCTCTAAGAGGGGCGGGGCGCCAGCCTTCAGACTTCAGAGGGGCCTGCTGGGCGCTCTGCAAGGCGCGCCGCCCCAAGGGTGGAAGCTCAGAATCCCTTTTGGGGCGCGCTGGCTGGCGCGACTCCCCAGCTTTTTTTCCCGAAAATCCGACTTTTCTCCTTTATTTTTCCAACTCTAAACCTTCTTAACTTCAAAGGTTCCAGCCCCAAACACTTAGAATCATAAAACCCCTTAATATACAATGGATTCAACTCGAAATCACAACCGGAAACATGCACCAAACCAACAAGAAACTTCAACAACACAACCACAACTTCAATAAACACAACCACAAACTTCAACAAACACAACCAATCTTTTCTCGGAATTAAAACAAGTTGGCGTGTGGGGGAATGAACCAACCCAACACTATGATCTCACATATCTTAATAGGGATCACCCCCAGCGAAATCCACGACGATCTCTACGAACCTTGCTTCTTCTTCTCCTTCTCCTCTTCTTCTCCTCTTCTCTCTCAAAGCCCTAACCCTCACTTTTTAAAAGGGAAAACTGATTTAAAATCAGTCTAGACCCTTAATATAGCCAAAAGAAAAGGTTAGGGAAAGGACCGAAATACCCTTACAAATTCGGATGAACTTCCCTGCCAACAGCCCAACTTCCAAAGGGCATAACTCACTCATAAGAACTCGGAATCGCGCAAACTCGGTGGCATTGGAAAGATCATTCCAAGAGCTTTCCAAACATAACTGGAAATACATCTAAATCATCCTGAGCTAGGAGTTATGACCGTTTGAAGTTGACCAAAAACTCACTTTTTTCCCCATACTTAACTAAATTTCCAGATTTTTATTTCTTTCCAAAAAATGACTATTTCCAATTCTAAGCTTCTTCATAGCTATTTCAAATTGCCGGATGTTACACAAAGTATCTCTTCTCCAAATGAAATAAAAGATGATAATATTTAGTACTTTAAAATACTATAATTATACACACAAATTAACATATGTACATTCTTATCTCATATGTTAATTACCTGCAAGACAAAGTTCAGAGAAAAAAAGAATGATGAAAAATGAATAGAATTTGATAGCCACTTCATAGAGTTAATTAAAATAAAATGAAGGCTACAATTAATAGTCAATATTAATTTTATTTATTATTAAGGGATCATATCAAGCATTGAATCCTACCAAATTAATTTTTTCAAAAATGAGCTTAGAATACAGAAACATAGCATCAACGGAGTGACAACTTAAAATATGAAACGGTATCAAAAGCTGAAACATTGAATTTGTCTTTCTCAAAATGAGACAAAAGGATAAATAAATAAGGATAAACATTTATATCATTATTTCTTCCGTGAATTAAAGAAGTTATTAATAATTTAATTATATGTTACTTTCTCCATTTCAAATTATTCATTGTGTTTCAATCTTGTACACCCCTTAAGAAAACAATGATAAAAAAAATATAGTTTTATATATTCTATCTTATACACCCCTTACAAAAAATAAACATAAATAACTAATTAAAAAAGTCATAAGAACAAATTAAATAAATTTTATTATCAATTAATATAGTACAATAATTAATTAATCGTTAAAAGATCAAGTAAATTATAAAAAAAATTTCACAAATTGCATTACACAAGTATATTACTCCCTCCATTTCAAATTAATTGAATTGTTGGGGTGTTTCACAATCTTTAAGAAAGG
Organism: Solanum lignicaule; assembly: GCA_029582545.1. Classification (NCBI taxonomy): domain Eukaryota; kingdom Viridiplantae; phylum Streptophyta; class Magnoliopsida; order Solanales; family Solanaceae; genus Solanum; species Solanum lignicaule. The sequence continues at coordinate 14,347 of JAJOOF010006571.1, read as the reverse complement.
AAGATTAAGACATAAATTAGACATAACTTTCCATTTTTGCCCTTATTAATTATTGTCAAATTTATGATTAAAATAATTAAATATTAATTAATAACTAATTCCAATACTAACTAATGAAGGGTAAATTTGGAAGAACATTCTAAAAGTACTCTTGAAAATTGAACAATTAAGTTAATTTGAAAAATGAAAAATATCTCAACAATTCAATTAATTTGAAATGGAGGGAGTAGTAAAGAGTCATGATCTTATAGTTTGTACTAAAAAGGCATATCCTTCCTGAAGATCATTCACCTTTGTTCTTCTAAAAAAAGAGAGTAAAAAGAATGATTTAATTTGTTCATCCCTAAAGAAGTTGATCCCCAAATCTTAGCTTGCTCATTCCTTGTGTATCACATGTTGTTGTTTACTCCAATATTTTTCATATTTATAGATGACAAATGTAGGGATTAATCCAAAATAAGAGAAAGTGTATAGTCAAGAGTTAGATAAGTGCAAATCATGATATAAATGCATGAGAATATTAACAATTTTTCTTGGATAACGTGATTTTTTGCTAATACATGAACCATATTAAATTGTTTGTATATTTCAAAATTAACCTTTGAAATTCCTAAAAAAGATTTGTTATTATTTTTTTGTGCATTGAAACATTAACGATTGCGTAATAATTTAGTTTCTAAGCATAAGTTATTAGAAGAGCAATGTTAATTTAGTGAATGAAAAATGGTCATTTAATTTTTTTTTAGAAATATTTAATATTTAATTAATTATTTTTTTTTATAAAAATATAATTTAGTGTAGGGGTAAAATGGTAATCCAACTTTGCATTTTGGTACTTTCCACTTTCAATATAAATAATATAATATATAATATGATATATGATATGATGATGATATGATGATTAAATTTAATATACATATAGATTATAGATGATAAATATTATTAAATTAGACACTTTAATTAAGAATTAATCTAAGGAAGTGCAAAAGTCATTAACATTTTTATTAAAATGATACAATTTAATATTTAAATTAAACAGTTAAGTATTTTTATAACATTTTAATTTATAGAAGGGGTAAAACCGTAATTCAACTTTAACTTTTTTTGCTCCCACTTATAGTAATATATGATATATGATATGATGATGATTAATAATATATGATATTATATGATAATAATATACTATATTTGTATAAAGTAAATAAGCACATCATATATTTTTCGTAGGGGTCAAATTTTGATCAGTTCTTTTTATTCAAGGTGTAGTACTCTTTTTTATTCTGTACAAATAATAACACATGAATATCATATTAGTTTTTAAATTTCACGCTTCTGAATAACTAAAAACTAGAAGATGAGAAATATATATTATTAACCTTTTCATTTACAATTAGCTTAATATTTAAAATCTTAAAATCAAATAAATTTGGGAAACGACTTAAAAAACCACTTAAACATCAATAAAAAATGTTGTTATACACTCTAATTTTGGGAGGATCATATGAACCCCTTATATTATTTTAAAGTGGAATAGATGTCCATATATATGTTGATGTGGCAGAAAGAGTGACATATACACCTTCCTTAAGAGAGTGGGAAGTTATATTCTTACTTTATTTTATTTGTATCTCTCTTATCACCTTAATTAGAGTTATTTACATTAATACAACATATTAAAATGGTTCCTCCCAAAAAACACAGATCAAAACGAACAGTTCACCCACAAATGGATAAATTATGCCAAACAAATGTTAACTCCGTATGTTCACCCCAAAATACATCACAAATAATTTAAGATATTTCGCTCATAAACGGGTGTACTACAATTTCTTTTATTAGTTAACTTTTCATGTAAAACTACATCTCTTCTTCAACAATAAATATGGGGTTGTTCACTGCACATTTTCTCATTCATATTTTATCTTCTTCTACTAATTTTATATTTGGTCTTTAAAATTTGATAGTCATATCTCAACAGTTCGTAAGGTATGTACATTCAATTGAACAAGATGTATGTAAATGCAAAGAGTATTATAAAATAAAAGCATCGAGGACTCTAAGGAATTCCAGTGGTTATAAGTTTTGTTGTTGTGCACATTCGAAGGTAAACATTTTAAGTTGTTTGCTTTAAAATATCTAGATATTCACTTGTTTCCTTGTTTTGTTATTTGAGGAAAACGATGGATGCAATTATTTTCGGTGGGTAGAAAATATGTCGGGTGTTAGAATCAGATGCCGGGTGTTACAAAATTTGGGTCCCAATTCAGATGTTGGGTCTCACGTTAGGGTGTCGGCATCAGATCCTAGGTCAGGTGTTAGCATCGGGTCCTTGTTCAGAAGTCGGATCCCGATTCAGGAGTTGGGATTGGATCTTAGATCAGTTGTCAAGATTGAGGTCATATTCTAATTTGAAAGTCGGATCCCAGGTCAAAATTTGGTGTCGGGTCCCAATTCGGAAGTCGGGGTCAACTCTCCATTTGGAAGTTGGGTTCTGGATTGGGAGTCGGGTCGGGTGTAAGGTCGGAAAATTCCGTTTCGAATGTTTAGCCAAAAATAAAAAATATTTTCTAGAAAATATTTTTCATTCACCTACCAAATATTAGAAAATATTTTTCACTCACCAACCAAATATTAGAAATAAGTGAGAAACCAACTTGTTTCCCAAGAAAAAGTTTCCATAGGACCAAATGGTTTAACTAAATTTAAATGTTCAATTTAAGAGATGCAGAAAATAGGAAGAAGTTAAATACTGTTTTTTGGAAAATGCAATAACCAGAGAAATAAAAGATAATTACTCATTTTAGCGTGAGAAGAGAATATGAGCAGCGAAATTTGATACACATTTTCCTCGTCAGTAATCGACAGATATAGTGTAAGAAAATAGTCCGTGAGAAAAAATAGAAAGTGAGGGTAGTATAAAATGAAAGGTGTGCAAAATAAAAGAAGGTTATTTTAAGTATATAGTAGTCTTTTCAGATTACAAAATGTTAAACTTCTCACGATAATGGAACTATATTGCTCAGCTCAAGTATTATACTTTCCATGCTAAAAGAACTTGGTGCCTTGTTACTCTCTTGTTCTTGTTATTTGTCGTGGATATTATTCCTACGCGTAATTATATTCTCAACACAATTAACTATAGTGACAAATATTTTTGCTTTTTTCTGCTTGTCTACCATCCATAAAGCCTTCTATTTTTGGAATATAGGTGGGGTTGAAACTTTTTAGTGGGTTAAGACAGTGACCAGTGAAAGGGACTTAAGCTTATCATGAAGATCTCCTTGTTTATAGCCTCTTCTTTTTTTTTGTGGACATTAGGGATGATAGTGTTGTGCATGAATAGTAATAAGTATTTATTATTATCCCCCTAATTGTTTATAGCATCCTAGCAAAGAAGATGGTAATCTCTAGCACTGAGAATTTGGAGGCCACAGTTGATCAGACAAGTAATTATGACAAAATGATTGAGTTAAAAGCCTTTGATGATACAAAGGCTGGTGTCAAAGGGCTTGTTGATGCCGGAATCACTAAGATACCTAGAATATTCATTCTAGGTATCTTGAAAGCAGGACAGATTCCTCAAATACATGTGACACACACTTCATTTTTCCAGTGATTGACCTTGAAAGCATCGACAAGACGGACTCAATCAAGCATAAAGAGATTGTGGACAAAGTAAGAGATGCATCGGAGACATGGGGTTTCTTCCAAGTGGTTAATCATGGCATTCCAATATCTGTCCTTGATGAAATGTTGCGAGGAGCACGACAGTTTTTTGAGCAAGATATCGAGATTAAGAAACAATATTACACTCGAGATATCACGAAAAAGGTGGTTCATGCTAGCAATTTTGATTTGTATAGCCCTTCTGTTCCAGCTGCAAATTGGAGAGATTACATTTTCTTTAAAATGGCTCCTAATCCTCCCAGTCCAGAAGAATTTCCAAGACCATGTAGGTATATGTTCTGAATATGAACTAGAAAGTCAACCAATAATTGAATATGTATTATGTGGTGATAAAAATTGAGTTGTGGTGTTTCATTAATTTTACAAAATTGTTGCAGGGAAATACTTATGGACTACTCTAAGCATATGATGGAATTGGGTTATTCCTTGCTTGGATTATTGTCTGAAGGTCTCGGTCTTGATCGTTGTCATCTCAAAGATATGGATTGCGCGGAGGGGCTTGGTGTTTTGGCCCTTTACTATCCAGCATGCCCTCAGCCAGAACTCACCATAGGCACCAACAAACATTCCGACAATGATTTTCTCACAGTGCTTCTACAAGATCACATCGGAGGACTCCAAGTGCTTCACCAGAATCAATGGGTTGATGTTCCTCCTACGCATGGTGCTCTTGTGGTCAACATTGGAGATCTTCTGCAGGCTAGTAATCTTTTTTTTTTTTCTAATCCATCTACGATCGATAAGAGTGAATATATCATTTGCTTATTTTGGTTGCTTTTTTCAGCTTATATCTAATGACAAGTACAGAAGTGTTGAGCACAGAGTATTGGCAAATAAAGTTGGACCAAGAGTGTCAGTTCCATGCTTCTTCGGCACAGATTCAATGTCATCTTCCAAGCTTTATGGACCGATTTCTGAAGTGTTGTCAGAAGATAACCCTCCAAAATATCGTGCAACCACAGTGAAAGACTATCGTGAGTACTTCCGTAAAAAAGGTCTAGATGGAACTTCTGCATTGTCGTGTTACAAGATCTAATCTTAATGTAATAACTGAATTTATAATGAGAGCTGAGAATTTGACTTCGGATGCTGGTTATTACCTATTGTATTGTCTTGTTACTTTAAATACAATGTTTGTTTGTAATGACACCTTAAGTTTTGTTGTATCATGTTGTTAAATCCTTTGTTATGTAATGACAAAAAGTCCCATTTTATATATGCAAGGAATGATTTAAAAGCCTTTGATGATACTAAGGCTGGTATCAAAAGGAATTGTTGGTGCTGAAAATGACCTATATCTAAACTCTCCTTTTTCTCATTTACAGATCCTACTACGAAATTTCATTTGTTGAAGAATTTGCACTATGATACTCATGATCTTTTTAAGCGGGAAGTAAGATCAACGAACACGTCCTCTTTGCAAGGTATCGTGCACGTGAGACCACCCATCAGATGATCAAAGCCAAACTCTTCTTTGGCTTGAGCTAACAAGTCTTGAAATAAAGGTCTGGCTTAAGTATTATACTGGCACAATGAATCTCTTCTTCGGACTTTCTCCTACATATACTGCACAATGTCCTTTTGGAATACCTCCAAATGTCTAATACTTCCTTAGGATTCGATTAGCAAGAATAAATGGAGTCACTGTGGTACCCATTGTCTCGAGGGCTATTTGGCAACTTCTAATTATGAGGGCAAAGAAGAAGAAATTTGAGAATTGCACGCACAACAAAAGTTTTCTTGAATGTTAGGTACTTGTGTTCTGCTCAAATTCTCTTTGTATTAGTATATATAAGCTAACACAAGTTTAATACATGATTGTTTTTTGGTGAAGAGAAATTTGAGAGACAACAACACATGAAGTTTCTCATGGTTTTGCCTACTCCAGTATTGTCAAAATATTTAGGCCATAAATTGTTGATGTAAAACACTAGGTCCCTCTGCCTCTCATGATTTGGAGCAGAAAACACCCTTATTAAGAGGCACAAAAATGGATGAAAGTGATGACTTAGTCCTGGACCATTTGGTTTTAAGATACGGAGACGGAAATGAATAAATGTGTCAACCTCTTTGATTGAAAAATAGACAACCAGCAATATCCACAATTCTTGAGGTCCCATACTAAACAAAAGCACATGACTCTGCCTCACCTACTTATCTCAGGATGGCAACTTTAGCTACAATTCAAATTCATTGTCTAGCCTCGATTATAAATAAACTGCTTCGATGAGCTGTATTGATCATCAAGCGGATAGAACTTAATCAACCTTCTAAAATATCAAAAACTTTTCTCTTTCTTGTATTTCAAAGAAATCACTATGATCAGTGCTAAGAAACTCATCAAGATGGCAAGGAAATGGCAAAAGTTTGCGGTCAAGCAGAGAAAAATAATTTCTTTTCCAAGATCATCTAATTACAATGATGCAGAGAGTTGTAGCACATCATATTCTGTAGTTGGAAAAGGGCATTTTGTGGTCTATACCACTGATCAGAAGCGATTTGTGGTTCCTTTGTCATATTTTCAACACGAGGTAATGGGACAACTATTGCACATGTCTGAAGAAGAGTTTGGACTTCCAAGTGATGGCCCTAACACATTACCGTGTGATGAACTATTCTTGAACTACATCATATCACTCATGAAAAGTGGTGTTGCTGCAGATATTCAGAATGCTTTGCTCATGTCAGTCGCTTCCAGCAGATGCTCATCAGTTTCATACCTTCATGAACAAAGAAACCCGCAATTGCTAGTTTGTTAAGTTAACTGTGATAAGTTTTGTTGTGGATACATGATACTGAACAAGTGTACAGAATATTAACATCTAATTATTCATCAAAAATTCCACATTCTTGCCTCCACACTGTTTATTTTTTATAATTCGCGAAATTCTGATTGCATACATAAGCTTTCTCTCTAATAGTCTTGCATTTAATTAGAAAATATTAAGTTGTTATGCTCAATTCAAAGGATGTAATGTCAAAAGCTTCATTAAATCATTTTCCAACAAGAAGAAAAGACTATTGACTTAATTGCAAGAGTATGCACCAGCTTCGGGCTTCCACAAAGACTAATTTCAACAAAATGATTCAGTTCCTTCTTCTTAATGTTGTCTTCTAAGTAAATTTTTCAACAATATTCAACTTGCCATTTTCAGTTTACAAACAATTGCATGAATAATATCAGTAGGTATTAAAGCCCCAAAGTACTTTAGAATTTTGGACAATTTAAAGGGCAGTTGATCCTTTATTGCACATAGGAAAACTTGATATCATAACAAATAAGTTAAAAGAAGAGTAGAGAAGTTTGAAAGAGGTCTAATGTTCTCCTATCTACATGGTTCAGAAAACATAATCTTATCATTGAAAAATCAAGTTTTTATTCAAAGGTCCCAAACTGTAACATACTCTTGTTTGTTTAATATCTTAAGTACTTTTAAGCCAAAATAAGCTAACCAGCTTACTACTTTTTGACTTAACAACTCTTTTCGTTTGACCAAACGATTTACTTTGTTATCCCCCTTAAGGGTGTGCTTGGTATGAGAAAAATGAAAATATTTTTCTCGTAAGGAGAAAAGATTGTCCCAAGAGCATTTATGTATAATTTAGGCAAATACTATGATCCGGATCCCCACATTTTACCACAAACTTGTAACCCAGTCCTGACCTGACGCACAACCAGCCCCCGACCCCTGGCCTATAACCTAAACCTAGAACCCGCCTAGGACACAATCTTGACAATGGCACATGAATCCTAACTGGTGAGAGACAATGGCACATGAATCCTCCCGTGGTTTTGCCTACTCGATTATCGTCAAAGTATTTAGTCCATAAATTTGCTGAAGAACAACACTAGGCCCCTCTGCTTCTCATTATTTGGAACAGAAAACACCCTTAAAATCAAGAGCCACAAGAATGGATGAAATTGATGACTAAGTCATGAACCACTTGATTTAAAGATATTGGTGACAGAGAATTGAATAAATAGGTCCCATATTCAATAGCAGCACATGATTTTGCCTTTAATGCCTAACTCACATTTGACAACTGGAGCTACAATACAAATTCATTTTCTATCTTTAGCTATAAATAAACTGCATCTATAATCCATTTTGATCATCAAACAGATAGCAGTAAATCAAATCTTTTAAAAGAACAACTTTTTTCTTTTCCTATATTCCAAAGAAATCAACATGATTAGTGCTAAGAAACTCATCAAGATGGCAAGGAAATGGCAGAAGTTCGCAGCGAATCAGAGGAAGAGAATTTCTTTTCCAAGATCAAATTACAATGATGCAGAGAGTTGCAGCACATCAGCTTCTGTAGTTGACAAAGGTCATTTTGTGGTGTATACAATCGATCAGAAGCGATTTGTGGTTCCGTTGGCTTATCTTCAACATGAGGTAATCAGACAACTGTTGCACATGTCTGAAGAAGAGTTTGAACTTCCAAGTGATGGCCCCATCACGTTACCGTGTGATGCACTATTCATGAACTACATTATATCACTCATTCGAAGAGGTGTATCTGCAGATTTTCAAAATTCTTTGATTGTAACAGTCGCTTCCAGTCGATGCTCATCAGCTTCATACCTTCAAGAACAACGAAATTCGGAATTGATAGTTTGTTAAGCTAACTGTGATAAATTTTGTAACGTGATACTCAACAAGTGTATAGAATATTAACATCTAATTTTTAATCAGTAACTCCATATTCTTGCCTTCAAATTCATCTATTCCATGATAATTTAGGAAATTCTTGTTTCTTTTCATTGGCTTTCTAATAATCTTGCACCGCGAATATCTAGCTTGTGTCTTTCACATTCAATGGATAAGGAGATTTTCCCATATCAAAGAAAATTATGTCAGAAGTGATTTTTCTCTCTAAAAAGTCATTCACTAAATTGCAAAAGTATGCACCAGCTTTGAGCTTCTGCAAAACACTAATTTCCACCAAGATGATCTAGTAATTTGTTAATCTTGTATTTTGAGTAAATTTATCAACAGTTTTAATTTTTAACTATCAAGTTTCAATTACATTAATAACATTTCTAAGTCCAAAAGAACTTAGTAATGTTTCATATTGAAAAAGGCAGTTGATCCTTTCCTTCAACTCCTGTTCCGCGGTCAATCTAAGAGAAAGAAGTAAAGAAAAAAGGATCCAACATAGAATGTCAGTTTCTCAAGGCTTCACAATCTAAATAATTTAATGTTTTATGTATTATACTTCTCAACCCCCAATGCATATTCAATTGGCCATGCTAAAATAAAAGTTTCTGCCGAGACGAGGTTTTCTGACTGAGTTTATTGGACTTATTTTATCATAACCTCTAGAAGTTTATTACTATTTGGTATGATCAAGCGCATGACTAGAAATTTTTACGCATTTCTTTAAGAATTGAAAGTCTATCATTTACTTGTTTGATGGAAATAATGAACAAAAAAGAGGCTATAAAGTAGATTAAAGATCTAAAACTTGAAAGTTTTGCTGTTTGAAGATGAAAAGATGTTATAAAAGAGCAACCTTTAGAGCAATATAAAGGTGTAGATTCAGAAATCTAAATAGATAATCCGTTAACCAATTCTCTTTATGAAATCTGTTACTTTACAATGAAATTGCTGTTTCTACAATATATCTCCTCTATCTAATTTCTAATCCTATTGCTTTACAAAGTCTCGTTCATTCAAGAATGTGTGCTATGATACTACTCGTGATCTTCGTAAGCGGGAAGCAAGATCAACGAACACATCCTCTTTGCATTGTATCGTGAGACCACCCATGGGATGATCAAAGCCAAACTCTTCTTCAGCCTGAGCTGAAAAATCTTGAAATAAAGGCTTGCTCAAGTAAGAGACTGGCATGACGAATCTCTTCTTCTGGCTCTCTCCTACGTATACTGCACAATGTCCTTTTGGAATACCTCCATATGTTGAAGACCTCCTTAAGAACCGATTAGCTTGAACAAATGGAGGTACTTTGATACCCATTGTCTCAAGGAATATTTTCTAATTCTAAATGATAAAGGAAAAGAAAGAAAAAAAAACTTGGAGGATCACGGACAAAATGAAAGTTCTTTGAATGTCAGGATACTTGTGCTCTGCTGAAATGTTTGGCTCTGATTACACATAAATTTATGACAAGTTTCATATCCAAATGCTTAGTGGTTGAGAGAAATTGGTGGTAACTGGAAAGACAATGGCACATGAAATTTCACATGGTTTGCGTTCTCTGTTGATGTTAAAGTATTCAGATCATTTGTTAGATGTACAACATTAGGCCCTACTACTTCTCATGATTTGGAACAAAAGAAGAAACCTTTACTATGACATCCACAAGAAAGGATAAGTTGATTAATTAGGTTTGAATGAAACCAGGACCACTTGGTTTAAAGATATGGTGGCAGAGAAATGAATAAATGCACCAATCTCTTTGATTAAAATTACACAACCAGCAATGTCCACAAGTCCTTAGGTCCCATATTAAACAGCATCACATGATTCTGTCTTAGCAATTCAAAGTCATTCTGAAGCCTCAACTATATATAATCTCTTTCCATGAGCCATTTTGAACATCAAGCAGATAGCACTAAATCAATCCTTTAAAAGATCATCAACTTTTCTTTCCATTATTTCAAACAAATCAACATGATCAGTGCTAAGAAACTCATCAAGATGGCAAGGAAATGGCAGAAGTTCGCAGCGAATCAGAGGAAGAGAATTTCTTTTCCAAGATCAAATTACAATGATGCAGAGAGTTGCAGCACAACATCTATACTTGACAAAGGTCATTTTGTGGTGTACACAACTGATCAGAAGCGATTTGTGGTTCCGTTGGCTTATCTTCAACACGAGGTAATCAGACAACTGTTGCACATGTCTGAAGAAGAGTTTGGACTACCAAGTGATGGCCCCATCACGTTACCTTGTGATGCACTATTCATGAACTACATTATATCACTCATCAGAAGAGGTGTATCTACAGATTTTCAAAATGCTTTGCTTGTAACAGTCACTTCCAGTCGATGCTCATCAGCTTCATGTCTTGAAGAACAAAGAAACCCGCAATTGCTAGTTTGTTAAGCTAACCGTGATAAATTTTGTATCATAATACTCAGCAAGTGTATACAGTATTAACATCTAATTTTTAATCAGAATTAAACTGCATATTCTTGCCTTCAAATTGGAGATTCTTGTATCTTTTCATTGGCTTCCTAATAGTCTTGCACCGCAAATATGTATCTTGTGGCTTTCGCATCCAGGGGATAAGGAACTTTTCCCAATTCATAGAAAGTTATGTCAAAATCTTCATTAAATCATTCTTTCAATCAAGATAAAAATGAACTTTTCTCTAAAAGACAATTGACAAATTGCAGAAGTATGAACCAGCTTTTTCAGATTCTGCAAAAGACTAATTTCAATCAAGATGATCTACTAATTTATTTCTTGCTAATATTGTCCTTTGAGTAAATTTACAAACAATTTTAACTATCAAGTTTCAATTTACAAGCAATTACAATAATAACAGCCAAACATTTTGAAGTCCAAAATAACTTATTAATGTTGTATATTGAAAAAGGAAGTTAATCCTTTCCTTCCACTCCTGTTCCGCAGTCGATCTACGAGAAAAAAAGGTTCCAACATAGAATGCATTTACTGTTTTATGTATTTTACTCCTCAGCACGATGCATATTCAACTTGCCAAGCTAAGATAAGAAAATTCTGCTAAATGGTAGGGGTCAAGGAGCACTATAATAATTTGTTATTCTTTGGTATGATCAAATACAGAATAGGAAGCGTTGCACGGTTCTTTAAGAATCCAAAGTTATCATTGATTTTTTTGACGGAATGAATGAACGAAGAAGAGTCTATAAAGTCGATTAAAGATGTAAAACTGAAAGTTTTGCTGTTTGAAAATCGAAAGACATGATAAAAGAGCAACCTTTAGAGCAATATAAAGGTGTAGATTCAGAAATCTAAATAGATAATCTGTTAACCCATAATCTTTGTGAAGTCTGTTACTTAAATTTACATGGGGATATCCCTCCAAGGTTCTTGTGGTTCAAAACTATACAATGAAATTTCTGTTTCTACAATCTCCTCTTTCTAATTTCTAATCCTATTGCTTTACAAAATCTCATTCATTGAAGAATTTGCGCTATGATACTACTCATGATCTTCTTAAGCGGGAAGTAAGATCAAAGAACACATCCTCTTTGCAACGTATTGTGAGACCACCCATCAGATGATCAAAGCCAAACTCTTCTTCAGCCTGAGCTAACAAGTCATGAAATAAAGGCTGGCTCAAGTAAGAAACTGGCACGGCGAATCTCTTTTTCTGGCTCTCTCCTACATATACTGCACAATGTCCTTTTGGAACACCTCTATGTTTAAGACCTCCTTAAGAACCGATTAGCTTGAACAAATAGATTCACTTTGATACCCATTGTCCCAAGGAATATTTTTCTAATACTAAATGATGAAGGAAAAGAAATAAAGAAAACTTGGAGGATCACGGATAAAATGTAAGTTCTTTGAGTGTCAGGATACTTGTGTTCTGCTGAAATGTTTGGCTCTGATTATATATAAATTTATGACAAGTTTCACATCCAAATGTTTAGTGGTTGAGGGAAATTGGTGGCAACTGGATAGACAGAGGCACATGAAATTTCACATGGTTTGCCTTTTCTGTTGTTGTTAAAGTATTTAGATCATAAATTTGTTAGATGTACAACATTAAGCCCTACTACTTATGATTTGGAACAAAAGAAGAAACCTTTACTATGACATCCACAAGAAAGGATAAGTTTATTAATTAGTCCAGGACCGCTTGGTTTAAAGATATGGTCATAGAGGAATGAATAAATGCATAACCAGCCATGTTCACAAGTCCTTAGGTCCCATATTAAATAGCATCACATGATTCTGTCTACAATACTTATTCCAGGTTGGCAACTTTAGCTACAATTCAAACTCTCAACTATATATAATCTGTTTCTGTGAACCGTTTTGATCATCAAGCAGATAGCACTAAATCAAATCTTTTAAAAGATCATCAACTTTTTCTTTCCGATATTCCAAAGAAATCAGTATGATAAGCGCCAAGAAACTCATCAAGATGGCAAGGAAATGGCAAAAGTTTGCAGCTAAGCAGAGGAAGAGAATTTCTTTTCCAAGATCCAATTACAATGATGCAGAGAGTTGTAGCACATCATCTTCTATAGTTGACAAAGGTCACTTTGTGGTGTATACAACCGATCAAAAGCGATTTGTGGTTCCATTGACTTATATTCAACATGACTTAATCAGACAACTGTTGCACATGTCTGAAGAAGAGTTTGGACTTCCAAGTGATGGCCCTATTACATTACCATGTGATGCACTGTTCATGAACTATATCATATCACTCATCGAAAGAGGTGTAGCCACAGATCTTCAGAATGCTTTGCTAATTTCTGTACCTTCCAATCGATGTTCATCTGCTTCATATCTTCAAGAACAACGAAATCTAGAATTGCTAGTTTGTTAAGCTAACTGTAACTTTTTTTAGTAGATACATGGTACTAAACAAATGTATAGAATGTTAACATTTATTATTCATCAAAAACACCATTTCCTTGACTCCAACTTATTCTATTCCTTGCACTGTTTGCAAAGTTGTTTGATACGGGTAGCAGGTACTATGTAGAATAGTTGAGGTGCGCATATAATTTTCAAAAGTACAGTGTGAGTTTCATGCCAAAAACCTTAATGGTTAAACATCAATTTTAAATCATAAATTGATCTACCAGCTTTGAGTCCTCAACTCTTCATTCAAAGGACTCAAATTATTGGAATTTGTGAGAAGTCATAAGCATGAATTGATCACATAACTTATAATTTAATTTGAAATCCAATACATAAATTTTCTTGGAATAAACAGTGTATTACTAGTAGCAATTAGACAATCAGTAATAGGTAAAATAAAATAAAGTCACGGCTTCAATCACATCTCTGACAACTTTGATAAATACATTTCAGAACCAAATATTTGCAAGCAATTGATAAACTTACCAGTAAATAGGTTCTTACATGATTTCGTAAATAAAGAAGAGAAAAAGAAACACGTCTTGGTCATATATAAGCAAATCTTAAATAAGTAATTTTGGAGAGATCAAACTTTTTGTATAAACAATTCCTTCCTGGAAGAAACATTTGTTAGAAAATGAGATATTTCTAGATGGTTTTTGTTTAATTGTTATTTTCTTAAATATTATGTTAAGTATGTAAAGGAAAGGTAGTCCTTGTTTTATGGAATATGTTTTGTAAGAAAGTCAATAGTGGTTGGATATGTATGGTCTTCTACTAACTTTGGAAAAGCTTATGTAGATATATGTGTGTATGCCTTTTGAAATCTAAAAATGAATAAAATTACCTCTGCTGAACCTTATCTTTTTGTCTAAAGTTTCAAATCCTAACAGTGGCATCAAGAGCTCTTCTTCTTGAGGGATCTGTGAAGGCAAGAAAGCTAAGGTTTTTTCTCCAGTTCTTCTAAGCTGAGAGCTGAGCAGCAGTAACATGGCATCTACCAGTTTCTTGGGTGAAGGCCCTCCTATGTTTACAGGAGAAAATTATCACATATGAGTGATAAAGATGAAGGCTTATCTCAAAGCTCTTAGTCTATGGGA
>JAJOOF010006570.1:0-53258 GCA_029582545.1 Solanum lignicaule | reverse complement strand
TGGATGACATCCACCAAATTAACAAACAAGGTTACATACCCAGAGAACAACCACCTAGACAATCAGCAATCAACATTGCCACTCTTGTTCCCTCACCATAAAGAAGTCCGGTCACACACAATATCATTATTTTAAAATTTGGGGACTAATACAACACTCACTCTAACAATGAAGTTCAAAAAATGCTTGCACAATATCATAAGTTTGCCCTTATATTCTATACCTTGACTTTCAAACAGTCTGGACTTTTTTTTAGTGAAATAAGAGTAAAATTAAAATGTCATTAAATGAATATATTTTATTTAAAAAAAATTTGGTTGGAAATAAAAATTTAATGTCACCAAATTTTAATTAAAAATAATGAAATAGTTTGAGTGACTTTGTAAGTAAAACATTTATAGTTGAGTGACTTTGGAAGTAAACATTCATAATTGAGTGACTTTTGAGTTAAAAATCAAACTTGAGTGACTTTCTAAGAAAATAATTCACAGTTGAGTGACTTTCTGAGAAAACAATTCACAGTTGAGTGACTTTTGAGTTAAAAACCACAGTTAAGTAACTTTATGAGAAAAGAATGCATACTTGAGTGACCATCTGAGATATTTATATCACTACTGTTATACAGTCCAACTCTGCTGGTGTTTTATGCCCCACCCCCATGACTACTTTAAAGTGGGATATATTCTCCCTTGAAAAGTCTAACTTAATTTTGTTTTAAATAGTAACAACATGCACTTGTCTTTTTTTAAGAAGAAGTATTTTCTTTAATTCTTTTAAACTCTTCCTTTTCCATACCATATTGTATTCTATATTTTCTTGTACCCCCCCCCCCCTCTTTTTTTTTATTGCCGAGAAGTCATGACTATTCCCCTCACTTTTCTTATTTTTTTTTCTACTTAGTCTTGTTTGGCTTTCAATTATTTTTTCTACAGTGAAATGAACAAATATGTTCTTTAGTAACTAGAAAATATATTTTTCATATTGGAAAAAAGTGCTTTATTGGTTCAGATATATTTTTTTGGCAAATATTTTGATTTTCAATTGTAATCTTTGTTTCTAGTCATTGTGGTGGGATAACTTTTTTTCT
Source organism: Solanum lignicaule (assembly GCA_029582545.1). Taxonomy (NCBI): domain Eukaryota; kingdom Viridiplantae; phylum Streptophyta; class Magnoliopsida; order Solanales; family Solanaceae; genus Solanum; species Solanum lignicaule. The sequence goes on along the minus strand of JAJOOF010006570.1, from coordinate 52,171 downwards.
CTAACTGAATAATTTCTTTTACTAATTGAGATAGTTTGAGTAACTAGTTTTGATGCACGTGCCGTGAATGTCAAACCATACAATACACTATTTTAAAAATAATATCAATATTATTAAAAAAAATTTAAGTGAACAATTATAAATGGAATAATAAAGAATAAGTTCGTATGAATAATGTATGTAAATTTTCTTATGATTACTAATTGTGTGCATATTGAAAGTTGTGAAATCAATATCCGAATATATCTATATCTATTTATAATACAAAGATAGATAGAGATAAGGTGATTTGACACCACTATGTGTCTGATGAGTAAGAGCTTTTGACTCATTTAGGGCTTTGTTTTAATAGTTTTAGTGTCTTCAAATGCCTAATTTATGCTCTAAATTGATGTTAACGTTTTGATTTGCAGCATTTAAGGCTAAGGAGCAAAGCAGGGACACTACCGGGCAAAAAGGAACAAACAAGCTAAAGAAATGAAGAAAAGTGATCCTGGTGATAGCCAAGACCACTTGGCGAACCGCCGAGTGGCTGTTCTAGCTCGCCTAAAGTTCCAGCGTGCCAGCCCTGGTGAAGAACAAACTTGGCAACAAAAATGGGCAATCGGCAGATCGCCGAACGACTCTGCAATGGCAAGTTTGATCGCCATAAGTCACAAAACCCTGAAGACAAATGGCCAATGCAAAATGGCGATGGATTCGAACAAAGGGCGGATCACCTACCTATTCGGCGAGGCACGAATTATTCTACCCAATAGCCTCTCAGGCTAAATTTTGGAAAAGTATAAATTGGAATTTTAAATGAAATTTCAGAGAGTTCTCTTCGAGTTTTGATCCCCAAGTTTTAGAACTAGAGTTTTATCTTAGTTTTTTGAGTTCCATTGTAGATCTTGAAGCTTTTAGGGCTCAAACTTGAAGATTTGCAAGTGGGTTTCTGAATTTAAGCAATTTGGACCATTGTAAAGGCTTGGGAACCTTTACCCAGATCATGGCTAATGTATTTGGTAATCATTTCTCTATTTTTATGATGTGTAGCTAAAACTCTAATTCTTGGGGTGTGACCATGTGATTATTTGCTTATGGATATTGTTGTTTAATGATTATTTTGCTGTTTTAATGTGGGTTTAATCATTAGCCGCGTTTTAACCTATGAATTGTAGTTGCAAATGCAATTCTAGCATAGTGTTCTTGGCTTGCTTGAGAGAGTGAATCCTAAATTCAATTCTACCTATCTAGCTCGAGAGAGTGGATATTTTTGAGGTTGTGGGTTGTTTATCTTGTCAAGCTTGTCGATGTTCGAGAGAAATCACCTGAATCGTATTAGTTGTTCGAGAGAAAGCTATTGTACTTATAGCCTAGCCTACCCATGTTGTTTCAGCAAGTTATTATTGAATCTCAATTACCCATACTGCTTAACTAGCTTATAATCGATCACATCCCGAGAATTCCTCTTAATATTGTTGTTTCCCCTGTTTTCATACTTGTTTTAGTTGTTAATGACAAACCAATCCCCCATCTGACATTTGTTGTGATCCGCTCTAACTTTTTTGTATGTTTCCGTTAATTTCTATTCCTATAACCGATTAGACCACATTTGCACTTCATAATTGAATTCAAACACGTAGCGCTCCTTGTGGGTTTGACCACAACTCTTCATTGGGTTTTATACTAGATAACGATCGTCTTTGCACCAAGAATTTGAAGTGGTGTAAATTGAACGTTAATAAAAATGGCGCCATTGTCGGGGAGTGATGTTGTTTAGAATTCTATTATTGAAGTTGAATTGTGATCTTTTTGGTTGTAGTTGAATCGACTTACTTTGGTTCGTGTTTGTGTTGTTTGTGTTGAAGTTGAACAGATAAGGAGATGAGCGTAAACGGGAGTAATGGTAGCTAGGTGGGCCACTAAGACGATGTTGGAAATCTGAATGATGTGAATGACCCAATTCAATTGGGTGGTGTTGGTGCAATACGTCTACCTCCTGTTGAAGGGAGTGATGTCTTCCATGTTACTAGCACGATGCTAAAGCTCCTCCAAATTAAGGGATTATATGGAGGGCTGGCCCATGAAGACCCACATGAGCATATTCCGAACTTCATGGACGTTTGTGGTCCGTTCTCATTCAAGAACATATCACAAGAATCAGTCATTCTCAGGTTGTTTCCATTCTCTTTGATGGGTAAAGCTACCAAATGGTTGGTTGAGTTATCGAGGGACTCCATCACCTCATAGGATGAACTTAACACAACCTTTTCTGTGAGATTCTTTCCCCCGTCAAAGATGATGGCGCTCAGAGATAACATCCAAGGTTTCAAATGCTTGAAAGGTGAACCAATCCACGAGACGTGGTTGAGATTTAAGAAGTTGGTACTTCAATATCTGACTCATGGACCACCAAACCATATATTTCTACAATACTTCTATAGGAGTCTTGACTCGGTGAACAAAGGAATTGCTAATCAACTTGTTCCCAGAGGTATAAGGCAACAATCCTATGAAGTAGTGTCTCAACTCCTTAATGGCATGACCAAGATCAATAGGGCATAGTACACTCATGAAGACCAAGTCTCTCCTCCCACTTTTAGGATGACAAAAGAGCAGATCGAGAAGGATCAAGAGAGACGAAAATATGGCAAAAATGATGACCCAACTAGATCTACTGACGAAAAATGTGATGGGTAGTGGTGTCAAGAGTGTACATGTTTTGGGTGTTGGTGGAGTAAAACCCTAAGAAGCACAATTTGAAGCGTTGTACAATAAGGAAGTGAACTTCCTTGCTAATCAAAGAGGAGGATTTCGCTCAAACTATCCAAGGCCGGGTGGAAATCTGGGTTGGAATAGAGATGATAGATGGAGAGATCGTGATAGGGAATGGCATGATCGCAATGCTACTTGGAAGGAAAGGGATGTTGACAAGGAAAGATACGTCCCACCTCATGAACGCCAAAAGCCCAAAGAGCAAAGAGCTGACCCGGAGAACTTCCATACGGAAGACATGTTTGAAAGCATTCTCAACAAAGTGGAAGGGTCGGACAAAGTGTTGAAAGAGATGAAGTAGGATGTCTCAACTCTCAATCAGACGGTGACTTCTCACTCAGTATCTATTAAGCAGCTGGAGACACAAATGGGGTCCAATCTCAACTCATTTAAATCCAAAACCAAAATGAGGGTTGCCTAGTGATACAATGGCAAACCCCATAAATAAAGCTTGAATGGGTATTTCCATCATGCCACGACATTAAATAAGGTGGTTCTTAGGAGGTAACCCAAGTTTTTGATGTTTTTAAAGTTTGTTTTTGAATAACGGGTGTTGATTTTGCAGGTTGAAAAGTGAAAAGTGTTGGAAAATGGGCAATTAGGCGAGCCAAAAGTCCAGTCGGCGAATCACCAAAGAGGTCGGCGAGCCCCGACTTAGACCGCCGTTGGAAACACCTAACTTGATGGGGAACTCTATATAACTCGGCAAGCTAAAAGCTCAATAGGTGACTTGCCAAACAGGTCGGCGAGCCCGACTTTGTCCGCCGTTTGAACCCCCAAATTGCTGGGAGTTCTGTAAAACTCGGTGAGCCAAAATACCACTCGGTGCATAACCGAGTGGTTCGGCGGGCGCAACTTACTCTGCCGACTGGCGCATGAACTGAAAGGTTTTAAAGGCCAAACAGTTTAAAATTTCAAAATCCTTTCACTTTCTTACCTCAACTCCCGTATCCTCTCACCCGATATTAGTTCTTAAATATTTTTGCATTTTTACTCTCGTACCGTTGGGAATCTTTGCTCGGGGACGGAATTTGGATTTTACTTTGCCGCCTAGCTTTACAAATCTCATTTCGGCATAAAAAGTTGGTTTTTCGAATCCCAAACCGTATAGGTGGTTGAACTCAAATGCAAGTGGTAATTTGTTGTTGAATATTGTTGGGTAATCATCATATATGTGTTTATTTGCCTAATTTTCAATGAATTCTTGCCTAATCGCTTGTAAATGGTTGATTCCCATGACTTTGCTTGTTAAAATTGAGTCAAAATTGTTGGGTTGTGTTAAAAATGTGCTGGGTCTAGTGGGGTGAAGTTGTAACCCCGGATTGTGCCAAATGTCATATTTTGCCTAATGATGGAGCGGTTGACGTCATTCTTAAGGGCAAAAGATGTGAAATTGCCAATTTTGGCCAAATTGGGGGAAGTTAGAGTACCCCGAGGGCATCGATAGTATGGGTATTACTTTAATTTCATAGTGTAGGTATTTAATTTTGATTTTGGGGGATGCGGGCTTGATTTTGAAGTAAAGGGTGAAAAACTGGCACGAGGGACCATTTGGCGAGCTAGTCGGGCTCACTGATTGGTTCGGCGGTTCTCCTAAGTCCCCTTAGATCGCCCTTAATTTCCTTAAATGTTGAGTTTGTGTTCTGTAACTTTCGGTGATACTTTTGAGCTCCCCGAGTTCACTCAGCAACTCACCGTAAACACTTCTTGATCGCCCTTCTGCTCCCCTAATTCCTTAAAATACACTATAACTTTTGGTGAGCTACTTTTAGTTCATCGATTGGTGTCGGAGATCTGCCAAAAGGCCTTATACATCGCCGACCAGCTTTGAATTTTTGAAATTTTGTTCTGGAACTTTCTGCAAGCCCGATCTGGCTCGCCAAAGTGGTTCGGCAACCCGCCAACCGGTTCAGCGAGTTTTCCTGCATGTATGGCTAGACCCAAAACTTCCGCAAAAGACATGCCCCCCGAAAGCGGGCATGAGGAGTCATTATAGATGAGGAGGCAACTGCTTCCAAGGCAAAGGAAACTAAACTACCTCCAAAGGGAGGCAAGGGCAAGGCGCCCGTTGTTGAGACACCAGAGGCCAGCTCCGACAGTGAGGGAGTCTATGAGACTCACCTCACCTCATCAGACAACGAGGGAGATTCATAGGATTCTCAGGCTTCCATTTCTGAGCCTGATGATGACCAAATATTACAAGCCCGAAGAGCAGAGCTTCAATCCAAGGGGATGAATGATCTGTCTAGGATCCCAGTGCCTGAGACTCGTCCTCCTCCTCCAGCTCCAGCACAGACTGTGGTCCCGGCACCACCAGTATTGGGTCCTCCTCCGTGGTCACTCAATAGACTAACGGCTGAGGGATTGAGGACCATACTAGAGGAGAAGATATTGTCCACAGATGGTGTGGTGGACAGATATCTAGAGATATGGAACACTCTCAAGTTCCATAAGTTCAAGATTTTTACTAAACTCCGGGGTCCCCACATTCCCAATTGGGTCTGGGTGTTCTATTCGGCTTACAAAGACTGGTTACTGAAAGGGAAGATGAAGGACAGTGCCTTCAAACCAGTTGATTCTGTGATAGTCTGAGGCAAGAAGGTGAATTGCGAAAGTGCTGACATAAATGTTGTTTTGGTGTACACTTATAATTTCATGCATCAGTACATCAACTTGGTCTAGAAGAATTCCTTGGAAAATCTGAAGGTTGGCTAGCACCCTTGATATCTGATGCCATCCCGAGGTGGATAGAGGCTGGTGCACCAATAGAGAATAAGGACCTAAAAGTTGTTGCCAGACACTGGTTCAAGTTCATCAGCAGCGCTATCATGCTGCCCCAGAATGAGTCCATCCTCAGACACCCAAAGGTAGCCTGTCTAGGGTCCATCATTTCTCACCAGTTGATGAATATGTGGCTATTGATTAAGCAAGAGATGGCTTTGAGGGCCAATCAGCGATAAAATTCACTCCCATTCCCGTTGTTGATCACCGAGTTGTACAGACAGGACTATGTTCCTCAAGATGAGAAGACAGATGTAGAGGTGACACCCAACTCCTCTACTGACATCCGGCGTATTGAGGCCGAGTACTAGCAGAATGAGGCTGACAGGAGAAGGGCAGCCCCGGTGGACATAGCCTCAGAGGTTGACATTGATATGATGCCTGCAGAGGCAAGCATGCCTACTCCAGCCACTGGGCCTTCAGGTATTTCTAGCTCCACTCCTTCCGATACTCCTGGCACTTCTGTTGCACCCCCTCCTCCTAGATCTATTGTTGTTGCTGTTGCTGTTGCTGCTGCTTCTGCATCCCGGCCACCGATCACCCAAGCGATTCTGTTCAAGATGGGGAATTTATCACATTATGCTGATGTGCGTGCCTCCCGGTTAGAGGCTGCTATTCCTTGGATGATTAAGAGAGCCATTGCTTTCGCTTTGACACCCCTCAGAGCTGAGATTGATAGCCAAAAGTTGGACCTGGATGCCTTGACTGTGAGGGTAGAGGAGTGTGAGAAGGGCCAGGGAGCCACTGATGATGTGACGGCCTTAAAGGCCGATATTACTAATACACTCAAAATACACTTCTCTAAAGAAGTAGAAGCGATCGTTATAAGTAAAGAACCCAACTTGTAGGTTGGGGTCGATCCCACGAGGAATATAGTTTAGACTTAAAGTTAAGTCACTATTATATATGTTTAGTCAAGTCATTTCCAAGACATGTAAGTAAAAGGGGGGGGGGGGGATTTGTGAAAGAAATAACCGATTGTTGTTAAGTAACAAGTGCGCAAGATTTGAACTTTGTTGTTATCAATGATAGAGAGAGAAACTAGGGTGTATGTGTTCCCCATAAACTCTTAACGCGGTAATCCTAATAATAGTAATCATTTCCTAGTGTATCACATGCAAAGTGGTAAGTTAGGTATCCCTTAGGGATTGGTCTTCTAAATAGGGAATTTCACCCCGCATCTTAGTCTGGCTACGTGTGTATAATTTACTAACCCTTACCTTTACCTCAGATTAGACATCACATCAATGTATGGCTTAGTTTTCACCCTTGCACCAATTGACATTAGACTATTAGATAGTATCACACTAAATCTATGTTGATAATTCTTTTCTTATTAACTACCTCCTTGGTCCGGCAAGTGGCAACAAGGCGAGTTCTAACGTTGGCCACCATTAAAAATACTTCTAAGCGATAGAATTACCAATACATGCATCAACACTATTCAAAAATTACTTAGTTATTATTCATACGTTGTTAATTGATCATGGTTCCTATAACCCTAGTTGTGGATTTAGCTACTCATGCTTGAAAGAACACAATTCATATTTTTAAAAGAAGAATTCATGAATTTACGTTTAGAGTAGAAGAAACCCGTAATCTCGAATTGAATTTCGAAGCAAAAATCTTATAAACCGAAATTAGGAAATCAAATTGCCAAAGTTTGCAAGTTAATTCCCAAGAAAATATCAAGAACTAAAAGTATACAATGGTGTCTAACCCTCAAACACGAGGTTTACATACCCTATTTATAGAAAAACATGTCCTAAACAAAAAGGAAACGAAATAAGGAAATAAACTTTCTGGACGCAACTTCATTCGACGACTTCGACCTACAGACCGTGGGTCGACCTACGATCCGTAGGTCCCCTCCGTAGGTCAACACTTAGAATTTTTCTTGCAGAGACTGGAACCTTCAACTCTCAGATACAAACGATGGACGTGCAGAATGGACCGTAGGTTGACCTACGGTCCGTGGGTCCTCTTCCGTGGCTTCACACTTAGAACTTTTCATCAGGTACTGGAACTTCAACTTCAGTGATCATTGAGGGATGTGCAGGACGGCCCGTGGGTCAACCTACACTCCGTCACTTGCATCCGTAGTTCCACACTTGGTCAAGACTTCCCTGATGTTCCATCTACGCCACCCATCTACGGACCGTGACTAGACCTATAGTCTATAGGTCACCTCCGTGGGTGGCTCCTTCTGCAGATTTTCATCTTTCATCTCACACTTCCACGTCTAAGCCTATTTCCTGCAAATATGACACAAAAACATTAATTCCTACTACAATATGGCCCTAGACACACAACTCTTAAGTGAAATGTGTCAAAAATACCGTAAACTCACGGTATATCAACACCCACAACTTAAACTCATTGTTTGTCCTCAAGCGATGCACTAAACTATAAATGACTCTTGTGTAGAAGCAGACATACAAACTTAAGCAATCACATGGCTATTTCAATCCATTCCATTTTCTCAGTGCAAATCTTTTCTCTTAGACTCAACAAGCTAACTCATGCGGATCAAGATATGATAAAGATCGACCAATAGACACCACAACATACAGTTTTTCACAATCACCAAGGTACCAACTTTCCGACAATGTAACTAGTGCCCTCACTTCAAACGAAATCCTTTTCACACAGAAGATATGTATTTTGAGTTTTAGGATTCATTCAACACTCACACTCAGAAGTGACTTCAAATATAGTTAGTGTTCAATACCATAGGCTTTCCCTTATTTGCACTGCTTAGACTCTCCAAACTAGTTGCTAGGATCACTGTAGGACTTTCTTAGCTTGTAACGTAGGCTCAGGGTCAGGTGTGGTACATTTGGGTACCTTTTAGTGACTTTTTGCCCTCCTTGACATTACATTGGCTTTTTACCTCTTTTCTCAACCTATTTTTTTTTACATCCTTTCATTTTACTTTCTTTCCCTTTACTCCTTTCAACATGGATGTGACTTTTGACTTTGTGGCTCTTATTTTGCACTTTCTTTTTTTTCTTTCACTTTATTTTTATTTATTTTTTCAGCACTTTTATTTATCATCTTTTTGCTTCTTTTGCACAAAGTCACATCCTCTTCTATCTTTTCTTCTTCTCTTTTCAACACAAAACTCCTTTCATACACTTTTTCTTTTGGTTTCCTCTTTCATAGCCACCCTCAACTTATGGATTTTACATTAGTTGAGTTGCACAATATCCGATGTAGAACTAGGGCCAAGATTAAGGCAACTTTTGACTTAGCCACCCTCAACTTAGGCTTTTGGCCTAAGTCAAGGTGCACATGTCCAAGGAGGGACCGGAGCGAAAACAATTATTTAAGGGAAGGTGAGTTAGGTAAATCAAAAGAAATGTCTATTTAAGGCTCAAATATTTGGAAAAAAAGGAACATTGATTTCATTTGGTTGGATCTTTCTAGGCTTAAGTGGATTAATTTGAACAAGGGCCTATGATCACTTCCCTACTTCTAGCCTAGATCACCTTAGCAGGACCAACGGGGTAAGTTCTAGATTGGCACAAACTGTTTGAACATTCAACTTTTCTCACACTCTTGGCACATTGTTTCATTATCAGATTATCAGATTATCAGATTATCAGATTACCAGTTCCAATTTTAGCTTAAGTCATGATGTTAAATTGGTTCTTATCATGTTACATCGAGATTCGACACATTCAACTTAACAAGACTACAGATCCAACATAATTCAACATTTTTGGACATGGATTATTTTTTCTCATGCTTTTCATGCCATCGTGCTTTCATATTCTACTTACTCCTACACATACATTCTTAAACATGTTGGTTCAACATAAATTAAAACAGTCTCTTGGGAAAAAAGAAAACAGGCAAGAAAACCCCAAGAGAGGATTATGAGTTGAGTTTACTCAGACTTTACCCTATCACTCACAATCCGTTTACCCCACCCCCAACAAAATAAAGTATGATCGTACCCAATGCACAAAAGAATACAAAGCAAAGGATAAGGTGAAGCAAACCTGTGGCACATATGCACCAAAGACCACTCAAACAACGAGTGGGTCCGGTTTCCTGGAGCCTGCTGGATCAACACTCGGGTCACCATCAGTAATGCCTGCATCTACCATCTCAGCAACCTCAGTAATGCTAACATCAACTCTCACCGCACCATCAGTAGTGCTCACGTCAACTCTTACTGCACCATCAGTAGTGCTCATGCTGCTAGAGGCACCAACACCTACCTCTGTAGCCCGCTGCTGGCGCATCTCCTCATCAACTATGGATGCCCTCCGGGCCGCCTCAAGCTCCTTGCGAGCTCTCCCAGCCTCAGTGTCATTAGAAGTTCGACTAGAGCAGGGGCGCTTTCCAGCATGACGGGAAGAAGCAGGTGGTGACATCTTATCTCCAAATAATGCATCTAACACTGTATTATCAATCGGTGCCATGGGGGAAGACTCAGGCTCAATCTCTAGTGGAGCTAAGAGGGTATCAATATCAGCCCGGAGACTAGCTAACTCCATCTGGAAAGCAGAAACATCAGTGGTGGGGGCTGGTTGCTCTAGGACTCTCAACTCGAATGCATCCAGACACTTATGAATGACCTGGACCTTCTCGTCCATCATATGCTCCATCCGCTACTCAATCCTAGATTCAGACTCCGCTATCGTACACTAAATCCAAGGCCTCACATGCTCAAATGGGTAGCTATCTGGGCCTCCAACTTCTGGACACGAGCTAAGGGCACGACAATAAACCCTAAGGATGAAATGGCTCTGGAAGAGCTAGGGGCCTAACTGGCGGCCGGAGATGGGGAAGCCGAGGCATCCTCAGTAGTGGATAGAGGGGCATACTTCTCACCCTGCATCTGCTCCACATATGATACCAAGTCCACTCCCAATGATGGCACCTCTTCCTGCGACTCTCTGTGAGGTGCAACTAGATTGGCCTCATCCTGAATCAGGCCGATATCTAGAGTCTTGGTCGCCTGAAGCAACCTGTCACAGAGCCAAACTAGTACTCCAGCATCCCTGCACAACTGGAAAATGAGGCACGGGAAGGGTAATGTGGTGGTGGCCTTGAAGGCCCTCTCGTGTATCTCTGTAATTAGCATGCGGGCAAAGTCTACCTCAAATCCAGCAACTTAGGCTGCAACCATAACTGTGCGGTCATGTGAGCACATTATCTGCCTGAGTAGGAGACACCTGATTCCGCACCAACAACAAACAAAATTTGGCCACGAATGTCAGGGTGGCCTTCTTGATACCTGATGAGTCCACAAATTGGACTCATTTAGGGCTTTATTTTGATAGGAATAATGTCCTCAAATGCTTATTTTGTCTCAATATCTGATGAAAACTCTTAAGTTTCAGGTATTTGAAGTTTTAGTAGAAGCATGGACACTTAGGCGCAAAAAGGAACAAAATGGTTGAAAAGAACGAAAAAGCTGAAGCCTGCATATAGCCAAGCATGCTTGGCGATTCACCGAAGGGACGCATTCCACCCTTTGTTCCATTACATGAAGCCTTGAAGGAGAAGTCAACATTTCACCGAACAATTTCGAAAAGCACTACTATCTTGCCCAATGACACAGAGCATGACCATGCTGAAGGCTAGTGCAAGACGATGGCGAACTACACCAAAGGGTGAATCGCCGAGTTACTCGGCGATTCCGACTAACCTCTCCGAAAGATTTGCCAGCACTATTTTCTGAAGTCTATAAATACTAAACTTGTTATTAATTTTTAGGAGTCGAACATTTAGTTTAATTTCCAGAATAGAATAGTACTCTTTGGATATTTTTTCTCAAGTTTGGAGAGGGGTTTTGGGAGACTTCAAGAAAGAAGGATTTCATCTTCCCCAAGTTGGAAGTGGGTCTTCTCCATTCTTCTTCCTTCACTTAAATCAAGGTTTAATTCCTTATACCCATTTGATTTTAGTATCATTTCAGGTGTATTTTGTTATTTCTTGATGTGTGGCTTAAAACCCCCATTCTTGGGGTGTGATTTAGCAAGTATGTGTTGATATTGTTGTTAGGTATTGCTCGCTGATAGGATAGATGTATTTTAATGGTGATTTCACCTAGTGGTTGTAGTTTAATTTAATGGGTTTGTAGTTACAAATACAAAACCACCCACGTGTTTTAGGCTTGCCTGAGAGGGAGGTCGTGAAACCATGACCGAGAGGGTGAGCCTTAGTCCCATATCCTAAAACTCAACTCGAGAGAGTGAGTGGGGTAAGGCGTAGGCTGGCCTTCATGCGGCAAATAGGTGTTCGAGAGGAACGCATTTGAAACGGGGTAAGTTGCCCGACAGGGAACTTATTTCCATCTAAAGCTTAGCCTAGTCACTATTATCTGGCAAATTTCCTATCAAAAGCATGTAACCAACGATTTATCTCAACTTGTATTGCGGTCACACCCCAAAAACTTGTCCCCATACTTGATTTTGTTGTTATTTTTGTTGTTTTTTTACTACTTGTGGCAAAACCCCCATTTGATATTTGACACCTTTGTGTCACCCCTTTTTATTTACAATGTTTTTAATCGTTAATGTCTTTAGCTACGACTAGTTTGAACTTAATTTATTTTTCTACTAATTCTCAAAACCACTCCCTTGGGACACGGCCCTAACCCTTAGTTGGGTTACTGTATTATTGATGATCGTAGACACTCGTACTGTAGGTTAGTGTCGTTGGTCACGATAAGCATCAAAATAGTGCCCCTTCCTGGGAGTGGTTTTGGTTGAGAATTTTTAGATTAGTAGAATTTTTTTTCTTCTTAGTTATAGTTCACTAACTTAATTCTTAGTTTTGTTTTGTGATTTGTCGGAATCTAAACAAGTGCAAGAGAATAAGGCGCTTCTTGGGAGGCAATTCAAGGTCTTAAACGTTTAGGGTTTTACTTTTATGAATAGTGGTGTGTTGTGTTGTAGGTTAAAACGAGGAAAGGGTTGAGAATTTCAGGTTGGCGAGCAGAAAGTCCATCCCGCGAGTCGCCAAATATGTCTACGAGCCTGACTGGATCCACCGTTTGGCTCACTACAAGAGTTGTACAGAGCCTGTAAAAATCGATGAACTCAAAAAGCAACTCGGTGCATCGCCAACAAGTTTGGCAATTTCGATGCAGACCGTCGAAATTCACCCTCTGGAAATTCAAGATTTTAAAGAAAGCGCGGGACAAATGACCTCTCGGTGGATCGCCGAGTGGGTTGGCGAGTGCGACTAACGTCGCCAATTGGACACAAATTGAACAACATATATTGCCAACAGTCACCTTTCTTCATTCTTTCTCAATTTCAAACTCCATAACTTCATACCAAGTTAGTAATTTACATTCTCTCCCCTTAAAGTAGTACTTTAGTCACGGATTAGTGCTTAGAGCTTGAATTTTCGTTGCCGCCTAGCATTACAATTTTGTTTACTCAGCAAAAAGGTTAGTTTCTGGAAAACCCCCTTTCGCTTTTGAAAGGTTCAACCTCATCTGCAATCTAGGTGTCCATTAATGCGTGTTAGATCTCTCTGATATGAGTAGAAATTTTTGAATGCCTGTTTCTGATTTGTAAATGGGGCCTATATGTTTTTACTGTTCGAATTCCTTTTCTACTCTGCTTACCTTAAAACTAAATGTTGTGAACTATGCATAATGGGTGTTGACCATGAATGAGTGTTATGGGTCTGGGCTGAATTTCATTAATACATAGTTTAACTTTGTGTTTGAGTTTTGTACGATCGATTTGGAAAGTGAGTTGAATGTCAGGCTTTAGGTCAATCGACGAGCTAAGTTGAGCTCACTGAATCACTCGACGGTTTACCTACTAGCCCTAAATAGACCTTAATTTCATATCTTAAGCTCTGTGGTCTCTGTAAGTTTCGGCGGACATATTCATGATCGCCAAAGAGGTTCAGTGATTCGCTGATTAAATCGGCGAGTCTGTCTGCAATTGTGTTCTACAATGTAATTACTTACTATTCTCTCTAACTTTTTGCAGATATGGCCAAACGATCGACTAGAGGAAGGGAAAAAGGAATTGTGATCAGTGAAACGCACCTCCACCCTGGGGCAAGGCTACCACAACTTCAAAAAGCAAGGGAAAGGGCAAAACCTTCGAATTATTCGACGCAAGCTCTGACAGCTCAGGTTTCTACACCACCGAGCCACCCACATATAACAGTGAGAGTGCGGAGTCTGATGAAGACTACCAGACAGAGGCAAGAAGGGCTGAGCTACGTTCCAAAACAATACATGATCCATATCGTATCAAAGATAGTCAATCTATCACTCCAACTCCTCCAGCTTCAGAGCAAACATTAGTGCTGGCACCTCCAGTACAAGGTCCCTATCATGGATCAACGAATAGATCAAAGGCGGACGGTCTGAGAACGATAATTAAGGAGAAACGACTTTCCATAGATGGGGTTATTGATAGGTATCCAGAGGTGATGGAGTGCCTGAAATAACACAAGTTCCAAATCTTTACAAGGCATCACGGCTCTTACATACCAAGCTGGGTTAGAGAGTTCTACGACGCATACAGTGCATTGGTACATCAACGAAAAAGGCTAATCTCATCTTTTAAAGTAGTTGACTACGTGGTTGTTAGAGGAAGGAAGGTAGCCTGTGATAGTGAGTCTATCAACACAACTTTGGGTATATCCGATAAGATTAATGACCACTGCCAGCATTTGATCAGGACACAAAGGCTGGATGCAATGAAAAAGTGGTTAGCTCCGCTAGTCTTAGATGATAATAATCCGACATGGTTAGCAGAAGAAGTTCCAATTGACAAGAAAAATCTAAACATAGCTGTACGATACTAGTTAGGATTCCTCAGCAACACATTTATTCCATCACAAAATGAATCAATCCTTCGTCATGCTAAGGCAACTTGCCTTGGATGCATCATGGAGAAAACCAGAATAAATCTCGAGTTGATCATTGCCTCTGAGATCCATATGCGTGCAAAGCAGAGCCAGATATCTCTCCCTTTCCCAGTAATAATCACTGAATTATGCAAAAGAGCTCGGGTACCTAGAGATGCAATGAAGGATGTGGAAGTGGCTGCCACCACCTCCACCAGTATCTGAAAGATCAAAGCCAAATATCTTAAGGACCAAACAGAAAAGAAACAAAAGGAACTTGTGGCCACTAGATCTATACCTGCAGAAGCATCTTTGCCTACTCCGGCCCCTAGGCCTTCAGGTATATCTGATTTCATTACCACTCCTTCTGACCTTACAGGTCCCTCTGCTGCTTCATTACCACTTAGACCTACAGCTGTTGTTGCCTCCTGTGAGCCGATCACTCAGACATCCTTGATCCGAATAGGACAGCTTGCCCAATCTGCTTATTATCAGACTGCCAACAAAGAAAACTCCATTCCAGGCATGATTCAGGTTGCCCTCGACAATGCTGTGAGACCACTGAGCACTACGATCAATGCTCTAGAGGCCAGGATAATAGTGTGTGAGCATGATCAATGAGCCACAGAGGAAGTAACATCCTTAAAGGTCGCCATTGCAGAGCTGAGGAAAGATGTGAACTACCTAAAGTCCACTGATATATCCATGATCTTTGGAACAATGGAGGTTCCATATGCGCCCAAAATGCCTCAAACTGCCATTTGTTATGGAAGTGGAATGGAGCATAGAGCTGATCCTGAATCAGAAGCAGAAACTGACGAAGAGATATTTGAGGAAATTAAAGCGGTTGACATAGCTGAGACTGAAGAGATCATGATAAATGCTGCCGTTCAAGCTTCTTTGGCAAAGTCTTCTGCTGCAGGATCCAGTGGAGCTGGTCCTTCTGGTGGTCACTCCGGATACTGATGCCATGACAGATGGAGCAACTACATAGACAAGACCTTTCTTTACCCTTCCTCTGTCTTTCTTTACTTTACCTTTTGGATTCTGTATTATTTGCATTTGAGGACAAACACTCTTATTTGTGGTGGGGTGATGCCCACCTTGTTTTGCTTGTTTCGAATACTTGTGTTTTGATATACATTTGGGTTGTCTATTTTTAATTGTGTTTTTTAAACTGCTTTGCGATTGTTTGAGCTTGTGACTCCATTTCTGTTTATTTTTAATTGCTAAATGATTTTGACCCTATTTTGACTCTTCCAAAAAAAATTTGAATTTTTCACACACTTCTGCCACCTCTCATGTGTGAATGTGGCTGTTCTTTTGCAAAAAAATGAGTCTCGATTTGGATCAATACCGATGACTTCAATAGTTCTTATAATTGAACAAACATGAATGTACGGCTACGATGAGGAAAAATGAAGTTGCATCAACAATATTTAAACTCTTTGCATCTCATTGTGATTAGCTATTTATCGAATTAATTCTCCTGTAATTACCGTTGCACACTAGCAAAAGTGTGTGGTCTTGTTTAACTTAAGTGTCGCTGCCTTGTGTGATTAGCTTGCCTTGAACCTTGCATGAATAAACCTATAATTTTCCCTGTTAGTCTGATTGATTTAGAAAGGTGTGCTCTTGAAATGATCTTAGGCAACTTTAAAGAGTGTGAGCCAAATTTGACATATACCTCTTTTATGGCCTACACGTGAGCGTGTGAAGCTCTTTTGAACACCCTTTGAGCCTTACCTTTCTTTGAAAGAACCTTGATGAACCCTAGACCTTACTTGACCCACAACCTATATTCCTCTTGATTTGTGGTTTAACGAATAGCCAACTTAGGCCAGAAGCCTAAGTTGGGGGTGTGGTAAAAAGTAAAAGGAGAAGTCAAGACATGCAAGAAAAGTCCCCCTTAACCCCTGGTGTTGCAGAACAATGGAAACCCTTCCAAAAAAAACATATTTGTGGAATAAAGTACCAAGGAAATCGGGTTTCCAAGCAATCCATGGAGGTGAATAAAAGGATGACTTAGAAGCACTAGAAGAAGAATTTATAAAGGAAAATCAGGGAATGCCTTGAGAATACCACATCTCACGAGGAAAAAGTCACTGAGCCTAAATGATCATACTTTTGCACTCATCCCCATTACAAGCCTTAGACAGACCTTTTCTATCTTGAGTAAGCCGAATGGAAAGTCGATTGGAAAATAAGGGCAAATCTATGGGTAAAAACATGCATTGTGTTCTTTTTTTTGAGTGTGAGCGTTGCATCTGATTCTTGATCTTGAATTGATTAACCTCTGTGTGTGAATATGGAATCATTATTTATGTGAGGGCATTTAGATACTTCCTGTTGAGCTTGATTGCACAAGTAGCAAGTATTGCGAGCATGAGAATCTTTGGTAATGGTGTGTCACAACTTGAATCTTTGAGTACACAATTGATCCTTGCATAATTAAATTTGAGTCTGGTTGTGTGCATTCATGATTTAGTCTTGTGTAGCACTATTTGAGATACCTTGTTGAACGGCTGAAATTGAGTTTGCTTGAGGACAAGCAAAAGTTTAAGTTGGGGGTGCTGATAAGTCCACAAATTGAACTCATTTAGGGCTTTATTTTGATAGGAATAGTGTCCTCAAATGCTTCTTTTGTCTCAATATCTTATGAAAACTCTTAAGTTTCAAGTATTAGATGTTTTATGGAAGCATGGACACTTATGCGCAAAAAGGAACAAAAAGGCTGAAAAGAACGAAGAAGCTGAAGCCTGCGCATCGCCAAGCACGCTTGGCGATTCACCGAAGGGACACACTCCGCCCTTTGTTCCAGTACGGGAAGCCTTGAAGGAGCAGGATCAAAAAGGCGATGAAAGGAGCTGTCGGTGTTTCGTTGAATAATTCCACGAAGTAGTACTATCTCGACCAATGACATCGAGCACGACCATGCTGAAGGCTAGTGCAAGACGGCGACGAACTACACCGAAGGGCAAATCGCCGATTCCGACTAACCTCGCCTAAAGATCTGCCAACACTATTTTCTAAAGTCTATAAATATTAAACTTGTTATTAATTTTTAGGAGTCGAACATTTATTTTAATCTCCAGAATAGAATAGTACTTTTTGGATATGTTCTCTCAAGTTTGTAAAGGGTTTTTGGGAGACTTGAAGAAATAAGGATTTCATCTTCCCTAAGTTGGAAGTGGGTCTTCTCCATTCTTCTTCCTTTTCTTAAATCAAGGTTTAATTCCTTATACCCATTTGATTTTAGTATCATTTCAGGTGTATTTTGTTAATTCTTGATGTGTGGCTAAAAACCCCATTCTTGGGGTGCGATTTAGCAAGTATGTGTTGATTTTTTTGTTGGGTCTTACTCGCTAATAGGATAGATGTATTTTAATGGTGATTTCACCTAGTGGTTGTGGTTTAATTTAATGGGTTTGTAGTTGCAAATACAAAACCACCCACGTGTTTTCGGCTTGCCCGAGAGGGAGGTCGCTAAACCAAGACCGCTAGATTGATGGCCTAAGGAGTGGGTTGACATGAGGTTCACCCCGAGAGGGTGATCCCTAGTCCCATATCCTAACACTCAGCTCGAGAGAGTGAGTAGGATAAGGCGTAAGCTGGTCTTCATGCGGCAAATGGGTGTTCGAGAGGAACGCATTTGAAATGGGGTAAGTTGCCCGAGAGGGAACTTATTTCCATCTAAAGCTTAGCCTAGTCACTATTATCTTGCAAATTTCCTATCGAAAGCATGTACCCAACGATTTTTCTCAACTTTTATTGCTGTCACACCCCAAGAACTTGTCCCCATACTTGATTTTCTTGTTATTTTTGTTGTTTTTTACTACTTGTGGCGAAACCCCCATTTGATATTTGACACCTTTGTGTCACCCCTTTTTATTTACAATGTTTTTAATCGTTAATGTCTTTAGCTACGACTAGTTTGAACTTAATTTTATTTTTCTACTAATTCTCAAAACCACTCCCTTGGGACACGACCCCAACCTTTGGTTGGCTTACTATATTATTGACGATCGTAGACACTCGTACTATAGGTTAGTGTCGTTGGTCACGATAAGCATCAATAGGTTGGAGTGCTGACCCACTCAACGCACTCTCCGTCTGTAGAAAGATGACGGGCTAACTAGCGTAAAAGAGTCTCCCAATGCTCGGCATTCCGCTGAATGCCCCATTCCGAATAATGTCCATGCGATAGTCGAACTCGGCCGTGTTGATAAGCAGAGTGTGGCCTGGACCGTAGAGGAATATGCAGAGAGTGGTCTCCGATATGTCAACTGAATATCCACGAACTAGTGTAGCCATGAGTGAATCCTGGGCGGCGGGCTTGGCCCATCTGTCAATCGAACCTTTGAGGGTGCATGTGTAGAAAGCATAGAACTTCCTGACTATCTCCTCACTGAAGGACCCTGAGCTACGGGCCATCCACTCGTACCTATGCCTCTGGAAGAGATCATAGACGACGGGCATGGTGTGGAGGCTGCCTGTACGAACCCAGCGCTCCTAGGTGACTAGTCGAGCCATCTTCTCTTTCTCATTCAGCATGCGCGAGTCTATGTATATATGAAACTGACCACTTACACACTATCTATTGGGCTCGTCCGAATTTGCTGGAGGCTTGGAACTAGGAGGTACGGAGACATAGACCGTACTAGTGGCCTCAGAAGATGAGGCAGTGCTGCCGCTGGGAGTGGAGCTAGAGCCGGAGTTAGATGCGGACTCAGAGCCAGCTGGTGAACCGATCGGTGTATCCCCCTCATCAGACTGGGGGGGAAGTGAGCTCGTTGGCTTGCACTTGCCGGGCTTGGTTCCGTGTAGTGCGTGGTGCAGTGGGAGATTTCCTGGTAGGAAGCGGTACATATGCAGGGTAAGTCTCCGCATCACTATCCTCATCGATCAACCAAAATGATGGTGTCACTGATTTCGACTTGCCATTCGCTGCGTAAGTTAGAGCTTGTTTGGGGGCCATAGTACCTATAGAAGCTTTGCTAGTACCAAATCAAGCAAATTACACACTCGGAAATTTTTTATAATAAGAAACAAATCAAAACGAAAAACCAAAAAATTTCTAGGCAATAACGGAACTGCCGACCCACGTAGGTACCTTAGGTACATGGTTGGACCTATGGTCCGTAGGTCCCATCTGTAGGTAAGAGTACCCAAAAGTTGGGTCTCTGATGTAATCTACGGATGTGTATAGCGGTCCATCGATGGAATGACAGACCGTAGTCCACCTCCGTGGTTTCACACTTAGTTATTGTTTCATGTGCAACAGACCCACGAACCAGACCTACGGTCTGTGGACAGGGTCTCGTGGGTCAGGTCTGATCCAGGTTTCAGACATTCCTCTTTTTATACTCATTATTTCAACAAATCAATGTATCAACCTAGGTCTAATCATGCATTTCAACACAATATATGGTAGTTTGTCATCCTTAAGGGTTTCGATGACTCACAATTTAACTTTTTAACATACCGAACTAGGAACCCTAAGTTAAAACTTCAATCGAAACCCTTTTTCTATGATTCAATTAGTTTTAATAGAGTACTCACTCACATACCATCATACCAAGGGTTATTCTAGCATACAATTCAACATTTAACTCTTCAATTGACTATCCTAACAGCCCAAGGTCAAGTCCAACTTCGTGACTTCATAATACAACAATGAACAGTGAATTCAAAGTTAGGGTGAAGTCATTTACCTTTCAAGCAAGCAAAGTGGGTGAGTGTGTGATGCAATGAACTCCTTAGACCTTTTGCTCGCCTGTTGACACCGAACCCAGACCGAGAAATCGTGTGTAAAGGGAAAATGGGTGATTTTGGGAGAGAAGAAGAGAATTTTGGGATCGAAGAGGATAATTATGGGAGATGAGAGTGATATGGGGAATTAATAAGGGAGTTTTGGGATTTGGAGGGGTTAGAAACGGTTAGGAGGGAATAGGGTAGTGGGGGATGAATTTAAAAATGAGAGGTTTTTATTAAAAGGGGGTCCGGGTCGGGTCAGTAGAACCCTAGGTTTGGACCCACGATTAGTGGCGGATCTGTCGTTCACCTCAAAATCGAACTCTTGTAGAAATAGCACCCATTTAATTAACCTCGATTTTGCATCCTTTTTAGCCATCAGATACCTCAATGCAGAATGGCCAGTATACACTATGACCTTAGTACCAAGCAAGTAGGATCGAAATTTCTCGAATGTGAAAACCATAGTAAGGAGTTCATGTTCGGTCACTATATAGTTCTTTTGAGCCACATTTAGTGCTTTGCTGGCATAGTAAATAGGATGAAAAATATTCTCTCGCCTCTGTCCCAATACCACACCAAGCGCCACTCCACTCGCATCACACATCACTTCAAACAGTTGCCCTCAATCCGGTGAAATAATGATAGGTGTGAAAACTGGTTTTACTTTCAACTTTCCAAATGCTCTCAATAAAGCATCATCAAATCAAACTTACACTCCTTTTCGAGCAATTTGCACAATTGGTGTGCAATTTTGGAGAAATCCTTGATAAACCTTCTATAAAAGCCTGCATTCCCGAGAAAACTCCTAACACCTTTAATAGAGATAGGTGGTGGAAGCTTTTCTATTACCTCAACTTTAGCTCTATCAACCTCAGTACCCTTCTCAGAAATCCGATGGCCTAGAACTATGCCTTTTTCACCATGAAGTGGCACTTTTCCCAATTGAGCACAAGATTGCACTCTTCACATCGTTTAAGTACCTTGGCCAAATGATCCAAACAACCATCAAATGAGTCACCTACCACAGAGAAATCATCCATAAATACCTCAATAGTGTGCTCCACCATATCAGAAAATATCGACATCATGGAATGCTGGAAGGTCGCTGGAGCATTACACAACCCAAATGACATCCGTTTGAAGGCAAAAGTCCCATAAGGGCAAGTGAAAGTGGTCTTATCTTCTTCATTCGGAGCTATGGAGATCTGATTGTAGCCTGAATAACCATCAAGAAAGCAATACCAACCCTTACCAGCAAGGCGATCCAACATCTAATCCATGAACGGCATATATGGAAATGGTCCTTTTCTGTCCAAGCATTTAATTTCTGATAGTCCATGCATACTCTCCATCCAGTAATTGGCCTCATCGGAACAAGCTTGTTTTTCACATTAGGTACCACAATAATCCCACCTTTCTTGGGCACACACTGAACAGGACAAACCCAACTACTATCTGCAATGGGATAAATGACTCCAACATCAAACAACTTGATTATTTAATTTTTCACTTCCTCTTGCATAAGCGGATTTAGTTTCCTTTGGTGCTCAATACTAGGCTTGTGATTCGACATGAGTTGGATTTTATGAGAACAAATGCCAGGAAGAATCCCAATAATGTCCGAAATAGTCCACCCAATAGCCCGCTTGAACCTCTTCAACACAGAAACCAAAGCCTCAACTTGTACCTCATTCAAATAAGCCGCAATGATGACTAGAAAAGTACCATCTCTCCCCAAGAATACTTACCTCAAATGTGATGGTAGAGCCTTAAGCTCCAATTTTGGAGCCTCTTCAACAGATAATTTTGCGGGTGGAGAATCGCGATTCTTCATATTTAACTCCAATTTCTTCGGTTTGGAATGGAATTCGAACCTATCAAGTGTGGCAACTAACTCATCATAGTCCTCAGTACCATCACCCTCAAAATTCATCATTATCGCTGCAAGTGCATCAACACCCAACCTCTCTTCAATAGACACATCAGAACCTTGCTCCACCATATGATTCACCACTGACACTAACTTGAGATCGCTTACCTGCTTAATGGACCTACAAATATTAAAAGTTACCTCTTTACTATTCAATCAGAACTTCATCTGCCCTTTCTCCATATCGACCAAGGCGCGCCCAGTAACAAGGAATGGTCTCCCTAGGATGATGGGAACCTCAAAATCAACCTCACAATCGAGTATCACAAAATCCACCAAAAAAATAAACGTCTCTACTTTCACAAGTACATCTTGGAGAACACCAATGGGTTTCTTCACAGTTCTATCGGCCATGAGTAATCGCATCGCAGTCGGTTTTGGAGCTCCTAAACCCAAATTCATGTAAATAGACAATGTCATCAGATTAATACTAGCACCCAAATCACACAACGGCTTCGCAAAATACAATAACCCGATGGTACAAGGAAGAGTGAAAGCACCAGGATCTTCTTTCTTCTGCACAAGTGACCTAGTAGCAATAGCGCTACAATGTTCCAACCTATCATCATCTTCAAAACTGACGGCCCTCTTCTTAGTCACCAAATCTTTCATAAATTTTGCATACCCAGGCATTTTCTCTAAAGCCTCGATCAACGAAACATTGATGGAAAGTTGTTTCAACATAGTGATAAACCTGCGGTATTTCCCTTCTTCATTCTTCTTTACCAACCTCTATGGGAATGGACGTGGCGGTCTAGGCATGGGGAAAACTTTTTGGGTTATCTCCGTTTCCTTCTCTGTAGCATTCTTGGACTCTCCAGTAACCTCAATCTCATAATTATCTTTTTCAACCACAATTTCAACCTTAGACGACATAGGTGGATCAACGGTCTGTTTATACCCTCGAGTAGTGACTGCCATACAATGCCCATCATTCTTCGGATTCTGGATGGTGTTGCTAGGAAGTGTGTCAGGCTGATGGGGTTGACTGTAGTGGACAATTCATTCATCTGTTGCTCGAGTTACTTAATCGACAATACATGGGCATCAACTTTTTGACCAATTCCAAACAAGTCATTTCGCATCTCCTTCACATTCTCATCAGTCGAATCGAACCTCTTCATCATCTTCTTCATCATATCCTCAATACGTGACATACTACCCCCAACTTCTCTATTGCTAGATTCCCAATTTGCAGGTGGAACATAATGCCCAACTCTCTCATTTCTATTGCCATAGTTTTTTCGGTTGTAGTTGTTGTCACGATTGTAGTTCCCATCACGGACATATTGACCCTCTCTATTGTAGTTACCATAGTTCCAACCTTGGTTCCGTTGACCTTGGCACCAATTATCCGAATTGGAACCTTGGGTGTAGGCTCGAAAACCCCCTGTCTGATCATTAACTAAGTAACGATCCTTCTCATAGTAGCATTCCTCAATCGGTGGTGGTGGAGTCCTAGTCAAGTAATTCACCACATTTACCTTTTTTGGACCTCCGCTTACATGCTTCAATACCAACCCAAGTTCTGTCCTTATCTGAGTCATCTCCTCACGAATGTCATCGGTAGATTGACTAGGTGCATAATGAATTACAAAAGTGCTTCTTCTAGTGTCTGACTTTCGAGTGCTTTGTGTTTTATTGTTTCAGGAAATCTTCTCCAGTTTCTCAAGGATCTCCTCAAAAGTGCACTCACCATATGATCCTCCAGCGATAGTATCAAGCACAACCTTACCATTGTCATCTTGACCTCTGTAGAAATACTCCTTCAGTGACCCATCATCAATGCGGTGGTTCGTAACACTTCTTATGAATGCAATGAACCTGTCCCACGAACTACTCACATACTCTCCAGGTAGTGCCATGAAGTTGTTGAGTTTATCTTTGTGATTTAGCTTCTTTGACAACGGAAAGTACTTGTCCATGAACACCTTATGCAATTAGTCCAATGTATGAATCGAGTTGTACGAAAGCTCAGAAAACCATACCGCAGTATCACCGGTCAATAATAGAGGTAAGACTCTCAACCCTATGATGTTCATATCTAACTCTGGTTGCCCCACACAACTCTTACAAACACTCCTTAACTTGGCCATGTGCCCATGCGCATCTTCCGAAGCCATACCAAAAAATAACCCCCTTGTTGTAAGCATCTGCATCAAACTGCTAGTCACCACAAATGTATGCCTTTGAGGTAGAAGAGGAAGAACAATGGGTCATTCATATTCAACAGTATTGAATTCGACCCTGTAATTATCACGCGGTCTTGGTTTTGGTAGATCTCGCACCCTCAATGCATCTACCAGTAGATTACTACCATGATCATGAGGTTGCTCATTAACAACCGTAGGAGGCTACAACTCAACTCCATCACCTTGATTTCCTCCGATTGAATTGACTTAAACCCCTTGATTATTCATCTTTCGCAATGTTTTGCTCAACTCTGGATCGTATGGGGTCAATGGTTTGCCTCGGCTCCATGTGCTTGGCATACACTAGAGTAGAAACCTGTAGAAAACAAAAATAAAGGTAAATGTAAAATTAGGAAATAATTGACTAAAGTTATATAATGTAGTTAAACTTAATCTAAAAGCCTTATTCTCCAGCTGTGATGCCAAAATTTGATACGCTCAAATTACACTTCCCTAAAGAATTATAAGCGATCATTATCAAGTAAAGAACCCAACTTATAGGTTGGGGTCGATCACACGAAGAATATGGTTTAGACTTATACTTAACTCACTATTATATCCGTTTAGTCAAGTTATTTCTGAGACAAGTACGTAAAAGGGGGGGGGGGGGGAACTTGTGAAACAAATAACTGATTGTTGTTAAGTAACAAGTGAGTAAGATTTGAACTTTCTTGTTATCAATGAGAGAGAGAAACTAGGGTGTATGTGTTCCCCATAAGCTCTTAATGCGGTAATCCTAATAATAGTAATCATTTCCTAGTGTATCACATGCAACGTGGTAAGTTAGGTATCCCTAAGTGATTGGTCCTCCAAATAGGGAATTTCACCCTTCACCTTGGTCCGGCTACGTGTGTATAATTTTACTAACCCTTACCTTTACCTCAGATTAGACATCACATCAATGTACGACTTAGTTTTCACCCTCGCACCAATGACATTAGACTATTGGATAGTATCACACTAAATCTCTGTTGATAATTCTTTTCTTATTAACTACCTCCTTTGTCCGGCAAGTAGCAACAAGGCGAGTTTTAACATTGGCCACCGTTAAAAAGATTTCGAAGTGAAAGAATTACCAATACATGCATCAACGCTATTCAAGAATTACTTAGTTATTATTCATACGTTGTTAATCAC
Organism: Solanum lignicaule; assembly: GCA_029582545.1. NCBI lineage: Eukaryota > Viridiplantae > Streptophyta > Magnoliopsida > Solanales > Solanaceae > Solanum > Solanum lignicaule. Next base: position 26,773 of record JAJOOF010006570.1, on the reverse strand, counting down.
TCATGGTTCCCACAACCCTAGTTGTGGATTTACCTACTCATGCTTGAAAGAACACAATTCATATCTTTAGAAGAAGAATTCATGAACTTACGTTTAGAGTAGAAAAAACCCGTAATCTCGAATTGAATTCCAAAGCAAAAATTTTATTAAACCGAAATTAGGGAATCAAATTGCCAAAGTTTGCAAGTTAATTCTCAAGAAAATATCAAGAACTAAAATATACAATGGTGTCTAACCCCCAAAAATGAGGTTTACATATCCTATTTATAGAAAAACATGTCCTAAGAATAAAGGAAACAAAATAAGGAAATAAATTTTCTGGACGTGACTTCATTCGATGACTTCAACCTACGGACCATGGGTCGACCTACGGTCCGTAGGTCCCCTCCGTAGGTCAACACTTACACTTTTTCTTGCAGAGGCTAGAACCTTCAACTCTCAGATACAAACGACGGACGTGCAGAGCGGACCGTAGGACGGACGTGCAGAACGGACCGTAGGACGAACATGCAGAACAGACCGTAGGACGGACGTGCAGAACGGACCGTAGGTTGACCTACGGTCCGTGGGTCCTCTTCCGTGGCTCCACACTTAGAACTTTTCATCAGGTACTTGAACTTCAACTCCCAATGATCATTGACAGATGTGCAAGATGGCCCGTGGGTCGACCTATGCTCCATCACCTGTATCCATAGTTCCACACTTTGTCAAGGCTTCCCTGATGCTCCATCTACTCCACCCATCTACGGACTGTGATTGGACCTACGGTCCATAGGTCACCTCCGTGGGTGGCTCCTTCTATAGATTTTTAGCTGTCATCTCACACTTTCACGTCCAAGCCTATTTCCTACAAAGATGACATAAAAAAATTAAATCCTACTACAATATGGCCGTAGAAACACACAACTCTTAAGTGAAATGTATCAAAATTACCATAAACTCATGGTATATCAATTACTGAGTTGGGGAAGGATGTGGACCAACTGAAGTCCATAGATATGTCTATGATCTTTGGCATGATGGAGATCCCATATTTCCCGAGCATCGATGTTCCAGCTTATTCTGATGTGCCTCCTGATACCACTTGAGATGAGGGTAAAGCTGTTGATGATGCTACAGAGTCTAAGGCTGAGACTGATAAGGAGCAGCTTGGTGTTCGTGAGGAGGCTTTCTATAATGATTTAATCGACCTGGAGAGTGCCATGTTTGAGAGGTCTAGGCAGGCATCACTTCGGGATACTTCTATGTTAGGCTCCAGCAGAGCTAAGGATGATAAGACACCGGGCACTGATGCCCAAACGGAGGGAGTCCTAATAGCTGAGATACCAGGCACTAATTCCCCGAGAGATAGAGTGACTGATATGCAGACTTCACCCCAGGCCTAGCCTGGCAGGATGATTATTTTTACCTCCTTCTCTGTTATCTTATTGACAGTTGTGTTTTATTTGCATTTGAGGACAACTGCATTTTTTTTGTTGGTGGGGTGAGGTATTTTCATACCTACCTCATTTGGGTTGTTTTATGAATATTATGTTTTGTGATGTGAATATTGGAGCTTATTGGGTTATATATATATCTTGGTTGTTAAATTGTGGTTGTTGAGAAATTGTGGCCCAATGCTTTTATATGAAAGTGGTTTTGAACCAAATTTTAAATTTTTTTCCACCTCTTTTGTGTGTGATTGTGGCTATTCTTGTGCAAATTTGAGCGTCGGTTGTGGTCAATACCTATGACTCGAATAGTGATCTTAATTGAACGAAATGAATGTGCAGCTACGATGAGGCAAACTAAGTTACATAGGCAATATGTGAACTTTTAGGATCTCGTTGTGACTAGTCAATTGTTGAATGAGTCTCTTGTGATAAACATTGTATGCTAGCTAGAAAGTGTGGAGTCTTGTTTGATAATTGTACCAATGCCTTGTGTAATGAGATTTCTTGAACATTGTTCTTGATGACACCTAGAATTTGCCCCGTTGGTCCGATTGATTTAGTGAAACAAGCAATTGAAATGATCTTAGGCGAAATTTTTGGAGAGAGCCAATTTGACAACATACCTCTTTATGGCCAACCTTGTGAGATGTGTGAACCTTGCTTGGCACCTTTTGAGCCTATTCTTTTCTTGGAAGAAACTTGAACAACTTTGACCTCTTTATCCCTTCACCTATAACCTTCATGAAGTATTGGTTTTTTTTATTAGCCAACTTAGGCCAAAATCCTAAGTTGGGGGTGTGGTGAAAAAAGAAGGAAAGTCAAGAAATGTGAAAAATTCCCTTTTTTATGGATTGTTTTGAAAAAGATGGAACCCTTCCATGTAAAAAAAAAGAGAGAGGAAAGAAAAAGAAGAAAGAAAAAAGAAGACTGAAAAAAGCAAAAATTGTGAAATAAAGTGTGTGAGAATAGTGAAAAATGGGGTATCCGGTGATTCGTGTTTAGTTGAATAATGGGATGGATTATGAGCATGATTTGAATGTGAAGGAGAAGGAGAAAAGTGATGTTCAGGCCATACTTCATGAAGTAGAAGTCACTAAGCCTAAATGACCATACCTTTACACTCAGTCATATTACAAGCCTTAAAAAGACCTTTGTGTTCTTTACTGAGCTGAAACAAATGTTGATTGGAAAATAAGGGAAAGCCTATGGGTGGAGTCATGCATGTGTTCATCTTTGTGAGTGTGAGAGTTGTATGTAATTCCGGTCCTTTAAATCTTTGAGAAATTTTGTGTGATTATGAAATCATCTTTGTTGTGAGGGCATTTGAGTTCCTTTGTTAAGCTTGAACTTGAATTTGAAGCAAGCATTGTGAACTTAAGTACATTTGATAATGGTGAGTCACAATTTGAATATTGAGTGCACAATTGATCATTGTATGAGTAATTTGAACCTTGTTGTGTGCATTCATGTTGAGTCTTATGCAACACTATCTGTAGATATCTTTGTTGAACTGATTGAACTTGAGTTTTACTTGAGGACAAACATAAGTTTAAGTTAGGGGTGTTGATGAGTTTGAGATTTCAACTCATTTAGGGCTTTGTTTTAAAAGTTTTAGTGTCCTCAAATGACTAATTTATACTCTAAACTATGTTAAAGTGTTGATTTGCAGCATTCAAAGCAAGGACACTACCGGGCAAAAAGAAACAAGCAAGCTGAAGAAGTGAAGAAAAGCGATCCTGGTAATCACCAAGACCACTCGACGAACAGCTGAGTGGCTCTTCTAGCTCGCCTAAAGTTCCAACGTGCCAGCCCTGGTGAAGAACCAACTTGGTGATAGAAATGGGCAGTCGACAGATCGCCAAAAGACTCTGTGATGACAACTTTGATCGCCTAAAGTCACAGAACCCTAAAGGCAAATGGCCAATGCAAAATGGCGATGGATTGGAGCAAAGGGCGGATTGCCGACCTGTTCGGCGAGGCCCGACTTATTCCGCCAAATGGCCTCTCAGGACAAATTTTGGGAAACTATAAATTGGAATTTTAAATGAAATTTTTAGAGAGTTCTCTTCGAGTTTTGATCCCCAAGTTTTAGAATTAGAGTTTTCTCTTAGTTTTTTGAGCTCCATTCTACACCTTGAAGCTTTTGGGGCTCAAACTTGAAGATTTACAGGTGGGTTTCTGAATTTAAGCAATTTGGACCATTGTAAAGACTTGGGAACCTTTACCCAGATCATGGTTAATGTATTTGGTAATTGTTTCTCTATTTTTTATGATGTGTAGCTAAAACCCCAATTTTTGGGGTGCGATCGTGTGATTATTTTCTTAATTTTCTTATGGGTATTGTTGTTTAATGATTCTTTTACTGTTTTAATGTGGGTTTAATCATTAGCCGCGTTTTAACCTATGGATTGTAGTTGCAAATATAATTCTAGCATAGAGTTCTTGGCTTGCTTTAGAGAGAGGTTTTGGAACCAAAGCTTTTGGTTAATGATTGTAGGTATTGGGTTGATATGGGTTCAGCTCGAGAGAGTGAATCTTAAACTCAATTATACCTATATAGCTCGAGAGAGTGGATATTTTAAGGTGATGGGTTGTTTATCTTGTCAAGCTTGTCGATGTTCGAGAGAAATCACCTGAATCATAATAGTTGTTCGAAGAAAGCTATTGCACTTATAGCCTAGCCTACCCTTGTTTCAGAAAGTTATTGTTATATCTCAATTACCCATATTGCGTAATTAACTTATAATCGATCACACTCCAAGAATTCCTCTGAATATTGTTGTTTCCCCTATTTTCGTTCTTGTTTTGGTAGTTAATTGACAAATCAATCCCCCCATCTGACATTTATTGTCACCCCCTCTGATTTGTTTGTATGTTTCCAATAATTTCTATTCCTATAACCGATTAGACCACGTTTGCATTTCATAATTGAATTCGAACACGTACCGCTCCCTGTGGGTTCGACCCCAACTCTTCGTTGGGTTTTATACTAGATAACGATTGTCTTTGCACCTAGAATTAGAAGTGGTGTAAATTGAGCGTTAATGAGTGTCCTCCAATTACATTTATCATTTTTGTCCTTTTTTTAATTCTTTCTCATTTTAAAGTTACTTGTGATATGTTAAATGAAAAAAGTCACTCATAAGATCTCTTAATTATTACACCTCTTAAATATACCTTATTCTCCCCTTGTAACTCTTTGGTTAGTTATTGTTGTATTATTTGAGTTCATGATTTTAATATACTACAAATAAATATATATAAATATTGTATAACACCTCGGATTAGAGAAAGGCTAGAAAGGGGTTAAACGGGCAAGTCAAGAACCCAAAAGTGGACCATGGAACCCTCTACGGAGCCCTAGACGGGTCGTGTAGGGGACCATGGTCCGTTAAGGGGCTCGTGGACATTTCCAGAACCTGCCTCAGGTAGGGGTCACCTTGATAGTTCCCGAGACGGCCCATCAAATAGGTCGTACAAGTCACCTAGTTGGTAGTGTATTTTCCAAAGTCACTGTAATGGACCACATACATCTAAACGGTCTATGAAGCTTCACACAGACTGTGAAGTCATCCGTGAAGGAGACTTGTCAAACTTAGATTTTAGGGTCAACTTTAAACAATTATATCTTTCAGCATAAAATGAATTAGGTGTCCCATGGCTTATAAAATTAAAGATCTCTGAGTCCTCTTTCCAACGTCACCAGGTTTGCCTAATTACAAGCTTGGAGTAAAAAGTTATTCTTGAAATAGTGAAGCCCTATCGGGCAGAGCTTCTTCACGACCTTCTAGACGGGCCATGGTGCTCTAGACGGCCCGTGAAGCCCTTCTAGAGAGGCATTTCAACAGTTTTAAGTTAGGGTCGTTTCAGTCTTTTCCAATTGTTTTAACTCAATACTATGTTGTTTAGTTTCTACCCTAGGCCCTATATAAATACTTTTACCCCCAAAATCACCCAATTCAATTTATTCTCTTAAATTTCCATAAGTTGATCAAGTTCATCCTCCCCAAATGATTCTCTCTCTAAGGAAGAAGAAGAAGTCAAGTTAGGGTTTCAAGATCAAGTTTCCAAATTCAATATTTTCTTGTGGGCTTTGAAATCCAAGGTATGATAGTCTTCACCTATGAAGCTCTTTCCTCCATAGGGTTCCTAAATTCTCTAATTTTCGAAAGGTAGATTCCCCAATCAAACTAGAGTTCTATTCAATTGCCATGGGTTCCCTTCAATGTTGATCCAATTGATTGTTTTATGTCTTCTTCTGCATGAATTGAAGAAATTACATGATTTAAGTTGAATCCCCCCATGAACCCATGTATAACCCACGTTTTCTAGACTATGATGATATGATGTGGGTTTTGAATTATGAAAGATGAGTTTATGAAGATATGCATGTTCTTTATGAAATTGATGAAAATGATTTAAGATTTCTTTGAGAGTGAAGAATAAATGTTTTTGTTGTTGTGAAAGGAATTCTCACATACTACTTAATACATGAATGTGAAATGGTTTTCTCACATAAAGAATTCTTAGAGTTGAAAGGTTTTCTCAACTAAACTTTGAATGAATAACTAGGAGATATTCTAATGAACTTTAGCTTGGATTGTCTACTTGATGTGCCCTTCCACGGATGATAAGACAAGAGGTGATTACCCATGTCCCATAGTAATAACACGAGAGGCGATTACCCATGTCCCTTAAATGTAAGATGAATATGATTGATGATTATTATGTGGCAATTATGCTTAGCACCAAGTGGACAAGTGGTGATTACCCATATCCCATAAATATGTGCCACCATAGGTTGTCTTAGATAGACATTAGCTAGTGGATCCACTTAAGCTAGAAGTTCTGGTTCTTACCTTGGTAATTAAGGACATCCCTTTTCGGTGTGGGATTGACATCAGATTCCATGTTATAGCTCACATGGTCTCTATGTCGGTTAAGGCTACTTCCCACAATAATGATGAACTAAGGTTTCTTCTAGAAGTATCTCACATGTGTCCAAAGATGATTTTTACTTGCATTGACCATGATCATGATTATGCTTCTAATCTATTATCTTATGTTTTAAGTTGGTATGTGCATATCACGAAAAGTACTTTTAGCATGATTTAGTAACTTTTATACATTGATATCATACTTGGTGTATTCTTTATACTAATGCATACTCTTGCCTACATTCTTTCAAATGTAGGGTCCGACGCTCCGATTCCTCATCCCTATAGTAAGTGATCACTTTAGTAGTTTTAAGAAGTGGTGAGTCCTTATGTTTCGAGAACCAAGCCTTTTATTGCTTATCGTCTTTACTCTTTAGATATTATACGTGATGCATGAGTTACGTCCCAATCACTCTTGATGTAATAAATGTCTTTGACACTATTTAGACTTTCGCTTCATTTTTTACAAACTCTTTACGATACAAATTTTCTTTTAAACTCTATTATCTTGTATGATGTAACTAAGGGACTTGTGTAGGGACTCTTGGATATGCCATGTCACGTCTAGGGTCTACTTTGGGTCATGAAAAACTTGGTATTCAGAGCACAAGGTTTATAAAGGTCCTAGGAAATCTTATAAGCCAGGTCGAGTAGAGTCTTGATCATAAGTGTGAAGCACGCCACATTTATGAATAATAAGTTATAAGATGATAAGGAAACTCCACTTCTTCGATTACTCTAAGTCATGCGATAGAGTGTAACTCTATATGTTCTTTCTCCTAATCCTGATTCGATGATTTTGAGTATATGGCACCTCAAAGAGCATACGTTAGGAGAAATGCGAATGAGAATGTGGAACGAGAAGCTCCTTCTCAAGCTCCTCAAGTTCCGGTCAACCCTTTGGTTGAGCAAGTGACTATTGTGGAGTTTAGGCTTACTTTTCAAGTGTTGCCTCAAGCCATGATAGATCAAGACAATAGGGAGGTTGTTGTCCTCGTGAACCTAAATGCGGGTACAATGGTATCTAGATTAAGGGACTTCACTAGAATGAATACCCTAGAGTTTCATGGTTCTAGGGGTTGAAAAAGATCATCAAGAGTTCATTGATGAAGTATATAAGGTGTTGATCATGTGAGTGACGCCGGTGGAAAAGGCAGAATTGGCCGCTTATTAACTTAAGGTTGTTGCTCAAGTTTGGTTCAACCAATAGAAGGAAGGGAGGGTGGTAGATGCAGGTCCTCTCGATTAGGAAAAGTTTAAGGTTGCTTTCCTTGATAGGTTCTTTCCCCTTAAAATGAGGGAGGCAAAGGTACTTGAATTCATCAATCTTCGTCAAGGAAATATGAGTGTGAAGGAATATGATTTGAAGTTCACGCAATTGTCTAGGTATGCTCCTACTATGGTTGCCGACCCTAGGGCAAGGATGAGTAATTTCATTTCGGGAGTGTCCGAGATGGTAGTCAAAGAATGTCGTACCGCCATGCTCATCAATGATATGGACAATTCTCGTCTAATGGTGCATGCTCAACAAATAGAAGAAGAGAAACAAAAAGGGAGATCTAGAGACAAAGAAGGCAAGGACCGATAATGGTGACTTTCCACATTCGAGGTCTGATAGACATGATCGTTCTAGGATCTGACAATGATTTTCTGGTCAAGGCTCTTCAAATTCTCCTCCTAGGTTCAATAAAGATAGGGTGTCTAACCCTAAGCCTCGAGGAGGATATGGTAGTGGATATTCATTGTCTACTTGTGCTAAGTCTGGAAGGAAGCATGAGGATAGATGTCTAGCCGGTTCTAATGCATGTTTCAATTATGGAAAGACGGATCACAAGATAAGGGACTATCCCTCAGTTGTTAAGAATGAATGAGATAATTGTCGACAGGCTCAGCCTAATCCTTCATCTGGTGCTAGTGCGAGTCAGAAGCAAAATAGGTTTTATGCACTCCATACTTGTCATGAGCAAGAAGGTTCTCCTGATGTGGTTACCGGTATGTTGAAAGTTTTTCATCTTGATGTTTATGCTTTGCTTGATCCCGGTGCTACCTTGTCTTTTGTGACGCCATATATGGCTATGAGGTTTGATATTCTTCCGCATGTGTTGTTAGACAAGTTTTATGTCTCTACTCCTATCGGTGAATTTAATGTGGCTAAGAGAGTCTATAGAAATTGTCCCATCTCCTTATTCCATAGTGTCACTCATGTTGATCTTGTAGAGATTGATATGCTAGATTTTGATGTCATTTTTGGTATGGATTGGTTGCATTCTTGTTATGCTTCTATTGATTTTAGAACCCGAGTGGTCAAGTTTCAATTTCCAAATGAGCCTATCCTAGAGTGGGAAAGAGGAAATTATATTCTGAAAGGTCGGTTTGTTTCTTCTCTTAAATCTAGAAGTATTATTTCTAAGGGTTGCATATACCATCTAGTTACGGTGAGGGATGTGGATTCCGAGACCCCTACTCTTGAGTCGGTCCCTATTGTAAATGAGTTTTCGGATGTGTTTCCTTATGATCTACCCGGTATTCCTCCCGAAAGATAAATACACTTTGGTATTGACTTTCTCCCATATACGCAACCTATCTTTATTCCTCCTTACCAAATGGCTCCGATAGAACTTAAGGAATTAAAAGAGCAATTCACTGATTTGTTGGATAAGGGTTTCATCTGACCGAGTATCGCTCCATGATGTGCTCCAGTTTTTTTTATTCGAAAGAAAGATGTCTCGCTATGTATGTGTATCAATTACCGTCAATTGAACAATGTAACCATTAAGAATAAGTATCCTCTTCCAAGGATAGATGATTTGTTTGATCAACTACAAGGAGCAAGTTACTTCTCTAAGATTTACCTCAGGTCGGGTTATCACCAATTGAGGGTGAAAGAGGATGATATTGTGAAAATGGTTTTTCGAACTCGGTATGGTCATTTTGAGTTTTTGGTAATGTCTTTTGGCTTGACCAATGATCTAGCCGCATTTATGGATTTGATGAATAGGGAGTTTAGACAATACCTCAACATGTTTGTGATTGTGTTCAGTGATGATATATTGATCTACAAAAGGAGTGAAGATGAGCAACCAGATCAGTTGAGGATTGTGTTGCAACTCCTTAAGGACCAACAACTCTTTACAAAGTTTAGTAAGTGTTAGTTTTTGTTAAAGAATTGTGGCTTTTCTTGTTCACATTGTTTTTATAAAGGGTATTGAGGTAGATTCAAAGAAGACAGATGCGGTTAATAGTTGGCCTAGACTTCTATCCCCTTCAGATATTAGAAGTTTCTTAGGTTTACTCGGTTACTATAGAAAGTTTATGGAAGGGTTTTCCTCGATTGCCTCTTCATTGACGGCATTGACCCAAAAGAAAGATAAATTGTTATTGTCGAAAGCATGTGAAAAAGTTTTCAAGAATTGAAGGATAGACTTGCTTTCGCTTCGGTGTTGACTTTACTGGAATGAATCGATGGGTTCGTTGTTTATTGTGATGCTTCAAGAATTGGGTTAGGAGGTTTCCTTATGAAAAATGGGAAAGTCATCGCCTATGCATCAAGGCAACTTAAAGTGCACAAAAAGAATTATCCTACCTATGATTTAGAACTAGCGGTAGTTGTGTTTTCTTTACTGGTTTGGAGGCATTACTTATATGGTGTTCACGTAGATGTCTTTACCAACCACAAAAGTTTGCAATATGTGTTTAAACAAAAGGATTTAAACCTCCACCAATGAAGGTGTCTTGAGTTACTAAAGGATTACGATATGAGTGTTTTCTATCACCCCGGCAAAGCGAATGTGGTGGCGATTGCTCTTAGTCAATTGTCAATGGGTAGTGTTTCTCATGTAGAGAATAGTAAGAAGAAGTTGGTTCGAGATGTTCATAGATTGGCCCGAATGGGTATTCGGTTGGTTGACTCTAGCAAAGGTTATGTGATGGCCCACAATGGTTCAGAATTGTCCTTTGTGTCAGAAGTGAAAGCAAAGAAAGGTCTTGATACAATCTTGATTGAATTAAAGGAAGCGCTACTTAAGAAATTTGTTGAGGCTTTCTCCCTAGGGGGAGATGGAGTACTGATGAGTCAGGAATTTTGACTCATTTTGGGATTGTTATGTAATGAATTAGTGTCATCAATGCCTGTTTTGTGTCCTTAAGTGATGTTAAAGTGTTTATTTGCAGCAATGAAGGTTTAAGAACAAGGCAAGGACATTACGATGCAAAAAGAAGCAAAAACGTTAGAAAGTATGAAAAAAAGGATAGTTGGAGCTTGCTAAAGGCACTCGCCAACTCGCCGAGTGGGCTCCCAGCTCTCCAAATAATCAAGAGAGTTAGCTCATGAACTAGAGAAAATTAGCGATTGAGAGAGCATTTTGGGGATACACCAAATGGAACGGTGAGCTCGACCCAGCTCACCTATGTTTAAAGAATAATTAGGTGCACAAGTAAAGCCAAAAGGTGAGAGAAGGTGCTATTCGGCGGATCGCTAAGTCGTTCGCCAATCTCGACCAACTTCACTAAAGTGGACCACGTACTGAAACTTTAGGAAGTTTTTGGAAGAGTATAAATTGATTTTTGAAGAAAGAAAAAAGCGTCTTACACAGTTTTTAGAATTTTTTACATACTTTAACATTATTGAATACTCTTGGAGAGGTTTTTGAGCTTATATTATTGAGGATTTAAGGTTCAAGTCATAATTTCGGCATTTGAGCGTTGGGATTTCGTCTTTCAAATGGAACATCTTTTTGGTAACGATTTCTTGTGTTTTGTTGTGCTCGGCTAAACCCCATTTCCATAGGGGTATGACTATGTAATTGAATAGATAAATTAGCTTATGAGTATTTTTAATTGCTATATTTAATGTTGTTTTGAAATGGGTTCAATCATTTATTCATGTTTTGATCTATGAACTGAAGTTGCAGATTTAGTTCTAGTCTTAGCTCTCGATGTTTGCTTGAGAAAGTTGCATACAGTAGAATAAATGATTGATAATTGTTTTGGCTTGTGTCTTTACAACCCAGCTTGATAAAGTGGGTTAATTTATGGAATTGGGTTGTTTTGTATTGCGAAGCTTGTTGAGGTTCAAAGAAACTCACTCGAAGCATGATAGCTTATTAAAAGATAGCTATTATATTCAAAACCCATCCTACCCATTGATATTCAACAACATAAAGCAGTTGATAATTACCCATTAAGTGAAATTAGTGTTCAATTCCTAAGGCCCTCTTTATACTTGTTCAAACTCCGTACTATTCGTTTCTGTTAACAATTGATTACCAAACTCTCTTGATATTGAAAATTAAAACCTATTTGATTTACATTATGTTACGTGTTATTTAATTCCGTTCTACAAGAAATTAGAAAACTTCAAGACTTCGCACTTGAGTTCTTTACCGTATCACTCCTTGTGGGATCGACCCCAACTCTTTGTTGAGTTTATACTTATTAGCGACCGCCTACACTTTGAATCATACGAGATGAAGTTGAGCGTTATAAAAAATGGCGCCGTTGTCGGGGATGTGGTGTCTATAATTCTTTTATATAATTGTTTTTATGATCTAATTTGGTTGTAGTAGAATTTTCTTATTAGTGTTGTTGTTGTTTGCTCTCAATAAGTGAAGAAATGAGTGTGAGCGGAAGCAATGCGAGTCAACATGGACACAATGATGACATTGGAGATTTGAACGATATTAATGCAGAGAAATTGGGAAGTGTCGGTGCTATTCGTTTGCCCCCAACTGTGAGCAATGCTATTTTTGATGTGATCGGAACTATGCTTCAGCTGCTCCAAATGAAAGGTTTCTTTGGGGGACTTGCTCATGAAGACCCTCATGATCATATCCGGAATTTTATGGAAATGTGTGGACCTTTCTTCTTCATGAACATCTCTCAAGAGTCAACCCGACTTCGTTTGTTTCCCTTTTCTCTAATGGGGGAAGCAACGAAGTGGTTGGCAGAGCTACCAAGAGACTTTATTACTTCTAACGAAGAACTCATGGAAGTGTTTTATGAGCGATTCTTTCCTCCCTCGAAGATGGTGAAGTTCATGTATAACATTCAAAATTTCAAGCGGATTGATAGTGAACCTATTCATGTAACATGGTTGAGGTTTCAAAATCTACTTCTCAAATGTCCTACTCATGGATTGGTTGATAATGTGCTCTTGCAATATTTCTATCGGAGTCTTGACACTGTCAACAAAGGTGTTGTCGATCAACTTATTAAGGGTGGAATTATGAGATAACCATTTGTCGTGGCATCGGCGTTGCTTGATGAGATGACCAAGATTAACCGGGCATGGTATACAAGGGAGCATCAAGTGTCTCCTCTAAATATTGTGTTGACTAAAGAACAACTGGAAAAGAACCAAGAGCGTGATGAAAATATGGCCAAGATGATGACCCAAATGGACTTATTGACAAAACATGTCATGGGAGGTGGTTATAAGGCCATAAATGTGATTGGTGCTTATAGTGGGATGAGCCCGGATGATGCATAATATAAACCTATGTATAATGAAGAAGTTCAATTCTTGTCGAACCAAGATAAGGGTTCTTATCCGAGCTATCCAAGGCTGGGTGGGAATCAATGTTGGACCAAAGATCGTGATAGTGGTTGGAGAGATAGAGAGCATGATTGGCGTGATCGGGTTGCAAATTGGAGAGAAATGGATGGTGATAGAGATCGTTATGTGCCTCCTCATGACCATCCAAAGCCTAAGGAACCAAATGCCGATCCCAAAAGCTTTCATGATCGTTATGCTAGCCCGCATCCTAAACAATGTGGAAGGATCGGATAAGGTTCTCAAGGAGATGACGGCTGATTTCTCCTCTATGAATCAAACGGTGAACTCTTATTTGGTTTCGATAAAACAACTTAAGACCGAAATGGGTCAAATTTCTACTCACTTGAATCCGAGACCAAAAGGGGGTCTTCCTAGTGATACACGACCAATCTGAGGAATGATAATGCACAATGCATGACCATCATGACCCGGAGTGGTAAAGTTGTGGAAAGTGATGCGCCAAATGATAATAATACAAGCTGAAGCAAAGGGAAAGCCATTGTTTTTTAGAATGATGCACTTGCCGAAGAGTTGAACAATGAAACCTTGAATAAGGTTGATGATGCCTAGAAAAATGTCGTTCCCGGTGATGCTAAAAGGTCAAATGTGGGGGTCGTGCCTCATTAGGTACATACAAAACCGCTGCCCAAAGTTACTCCACCATTTCCTCAAAGATTGAAAAAGAGGGATGAACACACAAGGTTCCAAAAATTTATTTCCGTCTTCAAGACTTTTTCCATTAATCTCCCTTTGGTGGAGGCGTTGTTAGAAATGTCGGGTTATGCTAAGTTTATGAAAGAGTTGGCCAAAAAGAAGAGAAGTATGGACTTCGAGACGATTGAGGTATCCCATAGTTGTAGTGTCACTATGTCGAGCAACGTGGTTGTCAAGAAGGATGACCCGGGGGAATATACTATTCCTTGCACTATTTGGATATTCCAATTTGCTAAAGTATTGTGTGAATTGGGGGCTAGTATAAACTTGATGCCTTATCCTATTTTCATGCAACTTGGGCTAGATGAGACTAAGCCTACCTCTATGTGTCTTCTCATGGCCGAATGCTCTATCAAGCGCCATGTGGGCATTCTTTATTCCATTTTAGTGAAGGTGGAAAAATTTATATTTTTGGCTGATTTTTTTATCATCTATTGCAAGATTGATTTTGTGGTCCCTATTATTCTTGGTAGGTCATTCTAGGCTACCGGAAAAGCTCTGGTTAATGTGGAAAGCGGTGAATTGAAATTCCGTGTAAATGGTGAGGAATTTACATTCAATGTTTGCAAATCAATGAAACAACCAAATGACCTCCATGTGCTATCGGTCATTGATGTGATTGATGAAGCAGTTGCTAGCATGGGTGAATTTCGTGTGTTGGTGAATCTTTGGTTGCCGTTCTTTTGAATTATGATGGGGATAGGATTCAAGATTATGATAAACTGTGGTTGGTCTCTCGGATTTAGGTTCTTATTCTAAGAGCCCTTTGAAACTTGATATGGATTTGAAGAATATAGAAAGTCCTCCAGCAAAGCCATCTATTGAGGAACGACCGAAGCTCGAATTGAAGGTACTTCAACCTCACCTTCATTATGTGTTCATGGGAGCCAATAATACTTTGCCCGTGAGTATTTATGGCGGATTTGAGTGAATGACAGGTGTAAGTGCTTGTTAGTGTGTTGAAGAGGTTTATCAAAGTTATTGGGTGGACGATTGCCGACATTGTGGGAATCTCTCCTGGTATTTGTACTCACAAGATTCAATTGGGTAGTGATTTTAAGCCAAGTATTGAACATCAAAGGAGGTTGAATCCTCCAATGCAAGAAGACATCAAGAAAGAGATTTTCAAGTGGATTGATGCGGGAGTTGTCTACCATATTGCGGATAGCAAATGGGTTAGTCCCATTCAATGTGTTCCAAAAAAGGGTGGTATGACTGTGATCCATAATGAAAAAGGAGAACTTATGATAATGCGACCGATTACCCTTTGGTGTGTATGTATGGATTATCGAAAGTTTAACATGTGGACCAAAAAGGATCATTTCTCGATGCCCTTTATGGATCAAATGCTTGATAGACTTATGGGGTGTGGATGGTATTGCTTCTTATATGGTTAATCCGGTTATAATCAAATCTCCATTGCAACTGAAGATCAAGAGAAGGCAAACTTCATATGTCCCTATGAGACGTTTGCATTTAAAAGAATGCCTTTTGGATTATGTAATGCATCGGCAACATGTCAATGGTGTATGATATCTATTTTTGCCGATATAGTAGAAGATTCAATGGAGGTTTTCATGGATGATTTTTTGGTTGTGGGAGATACATTTGAAGCATGCCTTGATCACCTTAGTAGAGTTTTGCAAAACTGTGTTGAAACAAACCTTGTTCATGATATACGTTTCAAGCACACCTCATCCAATTCTAGGTGTTCAACGATCGTAAATCAGTATAAAACCCAACTAAATGAGTTAGGGTGGAATTCCACAGGGAGCGGTACGTGTTTGAGAGTCAATTGGGAAGTATGAGCATGATCAAATCGGTCATAGGAATAAACATTATCGGATAAAAACATCATTCAAATCAGGGGATAACATGAATGTCAAATAAGGGTTTTGGTTTGAAATTATCAACAACAACCAGTGGCAAACAATATGAAATATGAGACGGGTTCTTGGGATGTGATTCGATTATAGGCTAATATAGACAAATGGGTAATTGCAACTATTTGAAAATAGCTAGATATTAGTGGGTAAGCTAGGCCATAGAGGAGATAAACTTTCTCTCAAACAATTTATCCCGAATCAAGTTGATTTCTCTCGAACATCAACAAGCAAGCAAAATAAGAACAGCCCACACCTTATCCATTCACTCTCTCGATCTGAATGTGTGAGATTGGGTTTAGGATTCACTCTCTCGAACTGAACCGAGATCAACCCAATACCCACAGACCATCAATCAATAAGTTTAGTTTTAAAACCTCTCTCTCAAGCAAGCCAAAAGCACAAGGGTAGAACTACATTTGCAACTACAATTCTTAAATTAATCCACAATTAATGATTGAACTCACTTCTAAACAGCATTTAAACTAACAATTAGCAATACCCATAAACTAAATCATCCCATAATCACATAATCACATCCCAAGAATTGGGGTTTTAGATAGACATTATAAAAAGATAAAAATCGTTACCAAATTGAGTTTCCATCAACTGGGTAAGATTGATTTAGTCTTTACAATGTTCCAATTTGAAGAATCTCAAAGACCCACTTCCAATTTCTCAAAAGTGAAAAACTTCAATTCTTCAAAGCTAACGAAAACTAGAGAAAACTTGTCTCACAATTCAAAACTTAATAAAAATATGTTCTAAAGAGTAATTGATAGTAAACTAAATTTTCAAAAACGTATTTATAGTCGCCAAAAATATGTTGCGAACAGTCACTCGGTGAAGTAAGTCTAGCTCGCCGAACCACTCGGCGATCCGCCCTTTGGTCATTTTCATCTCCCTTCTGCCTTGGCCTTCAGCATCCTCAAGGTCTGTAACTTTGGGAGATCCAACACTGCATCGCGGAACCACTTGGTGATCCGCCGACTGCTCCTTTCTCTCGCCAACTTGGTTCTTTCCTTCAGAGCTTGGCACACTGGAACTTTAGGTGGTCAAGTAGCCATTCGGCGACTCGGCAGGTGGACTTGGCGATCACCAGGCTTGCATTTCTTTATTCTTTCAGCTTGCTTTGTTCCTTTTTGCAAATTAGTGTCCTTGCTTTGTTCCTCAATCCATATACCTGGAAATTAGGGGTTTTACATCAGTTATTGGCAAAAAAATAGGCATTTGAGGACACTAAATCTATATAAATAAAGCCCTAAATGAGTCCAAATCTCGGACTCATCAACACCCCCAACTTAAACTTTTGCTTGTCCTCAAGTAGAACTCAAGTTCAGTAGTTCAAAAAGGATGTCTCAAATAGTGCTACAAAAGACTCAATCATGAATGCACACAACAAGACTCAACTTACTCATTCAAGGATCAATTGTGCACTTAAAGATTCAAGTTGTGACTCACCATTATCAACGACTTTCAAGTTCACAATGCTTGCTTCAAATGCAAGTTCAAGTTCAACAAAGGTACTCAAATGCCCTCACACAAAGATGATTCCGTATTCACACACAATTGTTCAACAATTTATAGTTCCGGAATCATATACAACTCTCACACTCACAAAGATGAACACATGCATGACTTCACCCATAGGTTTTCCTTCATTTTCCAGCCAACTTTCGTTTCATCTCACTCAAGATCAAAAAGGTCTTTTCAAGGCTTGTAACGGGGCTGAGTGTAAAGGTATAGTCATTTACGCTCAGTGGCTACTGTCCTAATGAAATGTGGTATGAATGTCACTTTTTTCCTTTTCTTCAACATTTTCACTCATGCTCAAAATTAACCCCATTATTCACTTCTCAGGGAATACGGGACACCCCATTTCTTTAGCAACTTTCACAACTTTAGTCCACAACTTTTTCGTTCTTTTTCTTTTTCATTCTTCTTTTCTTTTTCTCTTTTTTTTTTTTTGTATGGAGGAGTTCCATCTTTCTCAAAGCCATGGATAAAGGGGGACTTCTTTGCACTTTTTGATTTACCTTCTCTTTTCAACACACCCTAACTTAGGTTTTGGCCTAAGTTGGTTATTCAAACAAACCACACTTCATGAGGATTATGGGTGAATGGATAAAGAGGATTTACAATTGCATCAAGTTTCTTCTAAGAAAAGGATAAGGCTCAAAGGGTGTTCAAGCAAAGCTCACACACTCACAAGGTTGGCCACAACAGAAGTATATTGTCAAATTGTTTCACTCTTCAAAATTGTTGCCTAAGATCATTTCAAGAGCTTGTATCACTTAGTCAACCGGACCAATGGGGCAAATTCTAGGTGTCACCACACAAGGTTCATGGTAAGCTCATCACACAAGGCATTAGCACCAATATCAAACAAGACTCCACACTTTTGCTAGTGTGCAATGTTCATCACAAGAGACTCCATTCAATAACCGGCTAGTCACAACGAGATACAAAAAGTTAACATATTGTCTATGCAACTTCATTTGGCCTCATCGTAGCTGCACATTAATTTTTGTCCGATTAAGAGCACTATTCAAGTCATCGGTATTGATCATGACCGACACTCAAATTTGCACAAGAACAGCCACAATCAAACACAACAAGAGGTGGCAAAAATTTTCAGAAGGGTCAAAAATCATTTGCATTTAAAATAAGGAGCCATAAGCTCAAACATCCACAACACAATATAAAAACAAAATTTACCCACAAAATCCTAATATATATATACAAAATGCTAATCACAGGAGGTAGGTATGGAAAGACCTCACCCCACCACAAATAAAAAGGCAGTTGTCCTCAAATGCAATAAGATACTAAAAAGTCAATAAAAATGACATAGAGGGAGGGAGGTAAAGAAGGGTCTTGTCTACACAGTCTCTCCATCTGTCGAGGTATCAGTGCCCGGTGCAACATCAGCACTACTGGCTCCACTAGGGCCTGCCATGGACGTCTCTATCAGTGATGTATGAATCACCGATTGTACAATTGTCTCCTCTAGGTCTCCACAGATGGTCTCATTTGGCACCTCGATCTGCTCTTCGTCGATCTCTGCCTCTAACTCATCAGTGACCACATCATCCATCTGCACATCTCCAGTGGGAATGGAAGAGACTTCTAGCTCTACTTGGCTCTCATGGCCATCTCTTGCTCTATGATGAGTCCCAAGTCGATGCTCCTCCGGGATATGATTGACCCAAGGCGGGCCTTAGGATGGCGGAGGATGGACTCATTCTGGCATGGCATGATAGAGCTGCTGATGAATCCAAACAAGTATCGCGCAACTACATTCAACTCCTTCTTTTCAATCAGAGCTCCTGCCTCAATCCACCTTGAGGTGGTGTTAGAGATGAGCAGGGAAATCAAGACCTTGAGATCATCCAAAGGTGTCGTAATGGTAGCCAAATTTGGGTAGTCAAAGATTGACCCTCTATCCAATACAACAGTGATATAATAGCGGCTGCATCTCACTATTGTCCCCCGTACCATGATTGACTCTACCGGCCTGAAAGTGCTGGCTTTGTTCTTGCCCTTAGGTACCAAGTCACTGTATACTGCGTAGAACTCTCGGACCCATGTAGGAATATAGGGGCCTCGGGACCTGGTGAATTGCTCGAACCAGTGAAAATGGAAAGTGTCTCTCACAGTGGAATATCTACCCACTAAGCCCTCTGTGGATAGCAACTTCTCCTCGAGAATTGTCCTCAACCCATCGACCTTTTATCTGTTGAGTAGCCGGGGAGGAGGACCCTGAACTGGTGTTGTTAGAACTACAGTCGGTGCTGTAGCTGGCCCTGTATCAGCACCAGGAGGGATGGCCTCTAGAACTCTCGACGAATCTTGGCGAATCCTAGCACAAATTTCTGCCCGTCGGGACTCTAGAAGATAGTCATCCTCCAGCTCAGAAAATGCAACTTGGGAGTCAAAGGATTCTCCCTCGCTGCCAGAGTTGTGCTCTGAAACCTCAGATATGGGCTTCTTGCCCTTTCCTTTTCCTCCTTTTGGAGGTTCGTTCTTTCCCTTTTTAGAATGGGTAGCTGCCTCCTCGTTAATAACTATACCCCGTGCTATTTTGCAGGGTGACATGTGTAAGTTGGTTCTAGCCATATCTGCAAAACACACCAAAATAATTTACAATGATTCAAGAAAGAATTCAGAAAAAAAAGCTGCATATAGACTCACCGAATCGATCGACGAGTCGCCAAATCACTTTGGCGAGCTAAATCGGGCTCGCCGAAAGGATTGGCTCAAAAAGTTTCTAGAAAAATGGCTTGTCGGTGATGGAAAGGCCCATTCGGCGAATCACCGACATCATTCGGCGAGCACAAATTAGCTCACCAAAAATTACAGTATATTTTAGGGATTAGGGGCATAGAAAGGGCGATAAAAGAAGACATTCGGTGAGTCACCAAGTGCACTCGGCGAACTCAAGCTTCTCACCGAAAGTTACAGAATCAAAACTAATCAAAACATGAAAGTAAAGGCGATCAAGGGGGATTTTTCGGACCGCTGAGTGGTTCGGCGAGCTCGACCCAGCTCGCCAAACAGCCCAATGTACCTATTTTCAACCCATACTTCCAAAATCAACCCCACAGCCACCAAAACAAAATCAAACCATACACTTATTCAATTAATCCTAGACCCATAAGACCCATGCCACCGGGGTACTCAAACTTCCCCCGATTTGGCCAAAATTGGCCATTCGACAACTTTAGCCCTTAAGAATGGCGTCAAATGCTCCATCATTAGGAAAAACACGTCATTTAGCACAAATTTGGGTTACTCAGACTTCACCCGACTAGACCTAACAACAATTAAGCACAACCTAACAATTTGCGATCAATTTTAAAGCATAAAATTTGGGAAATCAACAACTTAGGCATTTAAAGCACGTTATCAAAATTAAAACAGGCAAACAAGCACACATAAACAAATTCAGAGAGGCCCAGCACAGGTCAATAAGAACAATACAGTTGCAAATGAGTTTAACCGCTAATTACAAGTTTTGGCATTCGGAAAGCCAACCTTTAATATCAAATATAAGAATTTGTAATGCTAGGAGGCAAAGTCCAATTCCGCACACCGAATCAACGACTAGAAAGTGGTAACAATGCAAAAATATGGAAAATATAGTGCCGGTGTGATTTTGTGAAGTTAAAAGTGAGGGAATGTGAAAGAGTTTTAAATTTTAAACCTTTGGCCTTTTAAAAACCATCCAGTTCGGGCCCTTTTGCCGATATTAGTTGACCTCGCCGAACCACTCGGCGACACGCTGAGTGGTTACTTACCTCACCAAATTTTACAGGACCTCCAGTTAATGTAGGGATCCAAACAATGGTCAAAGTCGGGATCGCCAACCTGTTCGGCGATTTGCCGACTTGTCCATGGGCCCGTCGAGTTTTACAGGCTCCATCTTCTGATATCTTGAGTCCAATAGCGGTCCAAGTCATCCTCGCCAACCTCTTCGGTGAGTCACTGAATGGACTCTTGGCTCGCCAACCTGCATATTTCAAACACATTCCACTTTTTCACCTGCACAATCAACACACGATTATTCCAAAACACACAAATAAAGAAATAAAAATTTAGGTTGTCTCCCAAGCAACGCCTTAGTTAACATCATGGCACGATGCAAGTCCTCACTCAAACATCATTCTTGGGGTTTGCCATAGTATTACTAGGCAACCCTCCTTGTTGTCTCGGGTTTAAATGAGAAGAAATTTGACCCATTTAGGTCTCCAACTGCTTGGTAGAGATGGAATGAGAAGTCACCGTCTAGTTAAGGGTCGATACATCTTCCTTCATCTCCTTCAAGATTTTATCAGACCCTTCAACTTTGTTGAGAATACGTGAGAGCATATCCTCATACCGGCTACCCTCAGAATCTTTGGGCTTTTGATGCTCGTGGGGAGGAACATATCTCTCTTTCTCCCCATCTCTTGCCTTCCAAGTGGGGTTCCGATCCTTCCACTCTCTATCACGGTCTCTCCAGCCTTCATCCATGTACCAACTTTGGTTACCACCCTACCTTGGGTAGTTTGCACGATAACCTCCTCCTTGGTTGACAAGGAAGTTCACTTTTTTTTTGTACAACGCTTCAAACTTGGCCTCATCGGGGCTTACACACCCAACACCCACAACATTGACACTCCTAGCACCAGCTCCCATGACATTTTTGGCCAAAATGTCAAGTTGGGTCATCATCTTTGCCATGTTTTGGTCCCTCTCTTGATCTTTCCCAAGCTGTTCCTTGGTTAATTTAAAAATAAGAGGGGAGACCTGATCTTTACGGGTGTACCATGCTCGGTTAATTTTGGTCATACCATCCAAGAGCTGGGTTGCTATAATGTAAGGTTGTTGCATCAAACCTCCCAGAGAAAGTTGATCAGCTACTCCTTTGTTCACCGAATCAAGGCTTGGGTAAAAGTATTGCAGCAAAACATTGTCGGGCAAACAATGAGTTGGGCATTGCAGCATCAACTTTTTAAATCTTAGCCAAGTCTCATGGATTGGCTCACCCTCCAAACGCTTGAAGCTCTGGATGTTGTCCCTAAGTGTCATCATCTTCGAAGGAGGGAAATTTGAAATGCGGTGACAAGCTCTTCCCACGAAGTGATAGAGTCTCTTGGCAATTCAGCCAACCACTTACATGCTTCTCCCATTAAGAAAAATGGGAACAACCTCAACCGGCCCAACTCTTGGGATATGTTCTTGAAGGAGAAAGCCCGCAAACATCAATAAATTTTCTTATATGCTCATGGGGATCCTCATGAGCCAACCCACCAAACAACCCTTTCAATTGCAAGAGTTGCAACATGGTGCTTGTAATGTAAAACACATCGTTCCCTTCAACCGGAGGCAAGCGAATGGCACCAACTCCACCCACAAGATTTAGGTTATTGGCATTTGGCTCATTGACATCATTGAGATTGTCGATGTCATCTTGGTGGCCCACATGGCTACCATTGCTTCCGTTGACACTCATTTCCTCTATTTCAAACAGCAACACAAAAACCAAAACTAAAAGTAAGTAGTTCAGTTGTGACTAAAAGGAACAAAATTCAACTTCACCAAAAGAATATCAAACAACACCACTC
Organism: Solanum lignicaule; assembly: GCA_029582545.1. Taxonomy (NCBI): domain Eukaryota; kingdom Viridiplantae; phylum Streptophyta; class Magnoliopsida; order Solanales; family Solanaceae; genus Solanum; species Solanum lignicaule. The sequence continues at coordinate 4,144 of JAJOOF010006570.1, read as the reverse complement.
CCCAACAGCGGTGCCGTTTTGATATAAATTACAAGCATACCTTATCCAATTCTAGGTGTTCAATGATCGTAGATCAGTATAAAACCCAACTAAATGAGTTGGCGATGAATCCCACAAGGAGCGGTACGTGTTTGAGAGTCAATTGGGAAGTATGAACATGATCAAATCAGTCATAGGAATAAATATTATTGGATAAAAACATCATTCAATTCAGGGGGTGACACAAAGGTCAAATAAGGGTTTTGGTTTGAAATTATCAACTACAAACAGTGGCAAATAATAAGAAATACCAATAATGAGACAGGTTCTTATGATGTGTTTCGATTATAGGCTAATATAGACAAATAGGTAATTGCAACTAGAAAATAGCTAGATATTAGTGAGTAAGCTAGGCTATAGAGGAGATAAACATTCTCTCGAACGATTAATCCCGAATCAAATTAATTTCTCTCGAACATCAACAAGCAAGCAAAATAAAAACATCCCACACCTTAGTCCATTCACTCTCTTGAGTTGAATGTGTGGGATTGGGTTTAGGATTCACTCTCTCGAGCTGAACCCACCTCAACCCAATACCCACAGACCATCAATCAATAAGTTTAGTTTTAAAACCTCTCATTCGAGCAAACCAAAAACACAAGGGTAGAACTGCACTTGCAATGACAATTCTTAAATTAATCCATAATTAATGATTGAACTCACTTCTAAACAGCATTTAAACTAACAGTTAGCAATACCCATAAACTAAATCATCCCATAATCACACCCCAAGAAATGGGGTTTTAGCTAGACATTATAAAAAGATAAAAATCGTTACCAAATTGAGTTTTCATCAACTGGGTAAGACTGACTTAGTCTTTACAATGTTCCAATTCAATGAATCTCAAAGACCCACTTCCAATTTCTCAAAAGTGAAAAACTTCAATTCTTCAAAGCTAAAGAACACTAGAGAAAACATGTCTCACAGTTCAAAACTTAATAAAAATATGTTCTAAAGAGTAATTGATACTAAACTAAATGTTCAAAAACGTATTTATAATCGCCAAAAATGTGCTACGAAGAGTCACTCGGTGAAGTAAGTCGGGATAGTCGAACCACTCAGTGATCCACCCTTTGGTCTTTTTCATCGCCCTTCTGTCTTGGCCTTCAGCATCCTTATGGTCTGTAACTTTGGGAGATCCAACACTGCATCGCAGAACCTCTTGGCGATCCGTCGACTGCTCTTTTCTCTCGCCAACTTGGTTCTTTCCTTCAGGGCTTGGCACACTAGAACTTTAGGCGGTTAAGGGGCTATTCGGCGACTCGGCAACAGGACTTGGCGATCACCAAGCTTTCATTTCTTCATTCTTTCAGCTCACTTCGTTCCTTTTTGCAAATTAGTGTCCTTGCTTTGTTCCTCAATCCATATACCTGGAAATCAAGGGTTTTACATCAGTTATTGGCACAAAATAGGCATTTAAGGACACTAAATCTATATAAATAAAGCCTTAAATGAGTCCAAATCTCGAACTCATCAGTTCATAATTGGGAGGAATGCCATTTCATGGTCAAAGAAGGTATTGTGTTGAGACACAAAATTTCAGGAGAAGGCATACAAGTTGATCAATCTAAAGTTGAAGTTATTGCCAAATTGGCTCCTCCTTTCTTGGTTAAAGGTGTTAAGAAGTTTCTTGGGCCATGCGGGTTATTATCGACGGTTCATAAAATATTTCTCTAAGGTGGATCACCCTCTTTGCAATCTACTTTAAAAAGAAAGTGTCTTCGAGTTTGATGAATCTTGTGTCAAGGCATTTTTGTGCTTAAAAGAGAATCTCATTTTGGCTCCTATCATTGGTGCTCTGGATTGGATTGTTCCATTTGAGCTGATATGCGATGCAAGCGGTGTGGCCTTGGGGGTTGTGCTTGGCCAACGAAAGGGAAATTTGTTTCATACGGTGTATTATGCAAGAAAGACTTTGCATGTAGCTCAAAGGGATTACACAGTTACTGAGCAAGAGTTGTTAGCCATGGTGTACGCTTTTGAAAAGTTTAGAGCTTACCTTTTGGGGACAGTGGTGGTACATACCAACCATTCCGTGATCTGTTACTTGAAGGCTAAGAAGGATGCAAAGCCAAGGTTGAGTCGATGGGTGTTATTGTTGAAAGAGTTTGACTTTGAGGGCTTAAACGTCAACGTATGACTCCCCAAGGACCAACCAAAAGTTGTCAAAAACTTAGGACTTACAGATGGGACCTACGCCACGTAGGTCCATCCACACCTCGTGGGGGAGGTCCGTAGGTCAAGTCCCTAAGATGTCAAGTTGCAAACCCCACCCACGAACCTGCAGGATGGGGCGTGAGTTCACCCACAGTCCGTGGGTCAAGGGGCATGGATCACACCTGGGAATATGCCTAGGCTCGGCCAATTAAGGGCCAAAGTGGTAAATTCCTAGGGTGGTTAGTTAAGTTAGGGGTCGGTTTATTTTGATTATTTAGAGTTATTTAAGGCTTTTTACACTATTAACTACCCTTTTACAATTCATTATTCCAAAAACCCAAAATAGAAACTACCTTCTCTCCAAATATTTCTCTCTCTAGAAACCTCCATTGGAGAGGAAGAAGTCAAGTTTTGGAGCTCAAGAGTTCATATTTTCTCTTCAATTTCGTGGAGAATCTTCAATCAAGGTATGGTAGTTTTCATCTATGGGTAGCTTTCACCCATAGAGTCCCTTCAAAACATGATTTCAAAGCTTCCAAATTCCCCCAAAAGTTAGGGTTTCAATTTCAAAATATTTTCAAAGGTTGATTTATGATGAATTATGATTGAGTTAAGGAATTAATGTTGTTTTATGATGAAATTCCCCCATTAACCCATGATTCCCCCAAAACACTAAATTGTGAATTTATGATATGGGTTGATTGATTACATAAGCATGTTAAGTAATTATGTCTATATTGATTGAGTTATTTAATCATGATATTCCCCTTATCTAATGTATAATTCTAGATGTTTGGGTTGAGATTGATTCATAGCCTTGGAGGGCAAATTATGAAGGATTGATGTATAATCATGATGCTATGTATATGCTTTGTGATTTCAATGAAAGTAATGTGATCATGTCTAGAATTCAATTGTGTTATTATTGAAAGGTTATTCTCAATTATACACTTATGAATGATGATGATATATGTGAAAGGTTTCTTCAATGTAATGCTACATCTTGAATTGGTAGGCTTAGGCGTCCTCTTCTTGTGTAACTAATGTATCTTGACTTAATGAACAATGAATCAGTAGACCTAATGGTTGTAGCCCTTTCATAAATGATTAATGAAGTATTCTAGGCTTTATCTTGAATCGGTAGACCTAATGGTGGTAGCCCTTGCATGATTGATGAGTCCACAAATTGGACTCATTTAGGACTTTATTTTGATAGAAATAGTGTCCTCAAATGTTTATTTTGTCTCAATATCTGATGAAAACTCTTAAGTTTCAGGTATTTGAAGTTTTAGTGGAAGCATGGACACTTAGGCGCAAAAAAGAACAAAAAGACTGAAAAGAACGAGGAAGTTGAAGCCTGAGCATCGCCAAGCACACTTGGCGATTCACTAAAGGGACGCACTCCGCCCTTTGTTCCAGTACGCGAAGCCCTGAAGGAGCATGATAAAAAAGGCGATGAAAGGAGCAGTTGGCGTTTCGCCAAATAATTCCACGAAGTAGTACTATCTCGCCCAATGGCACAGAGCACGACCATGCTGAAGGCTAGTGTAAGACGGCGACGAACTACACCAAAGGGCGAATCGCCGAGTTAATCGACGATTCTGACTAACCTCGCCGAAAGATCCACCTGCACTATTTTTTGAAGTCTATAAATACTAAACTTGTTAATTTTAGGGAGTCAAAAATTTATTTTAATTTTCACAATAGAATAGTACTTTTTGGGATATTTTCTCCGATGTTTGGAGAGGGTTTTTGGGAGACTTGAAGAAAGAAGGATTTCATCTTCCCCAAGTTGGAAGTGGGTCTTCTCCATTCTTCTTCCTTTGCTTAAATCAAGGTTTAATTCCTTATACCTATTTGATTTTAGTATCATTTTAGGTGTATTTTGTTATTTCTTGATGTGTGGCTAAAAACCCCATTCTTGGGGTGTGATTTAGCAAATATGTG
>JAJOOF010006569.1:0-25970 GCA_029582545.1 Solanum lignicaule | reverse complement strand
AAATTTTAGTGAAAAAAATAATTAAATAGGTTGAGTGACTTTATGTGCAAAGAAGTCATAGTGAAGTGACGTTTGAGTTGAAAATGAAAATTGAGTGACTTTATGTAAAAAGAGTGGATAGTTGAGTGACCATCAAAGTTATTAACTCATAATTCCATTTATGTTCAACTTTATAACCTTGTTCTAGATTTTATAAATAAAGCAATAATGTAAAAGGAAATACTTCTCAAAGTCCTAGTCGATATTGACACCGAAAAATAAAAATTATGGGAGTGAATGGGATTAGATATTTCAGCAGTCCTAATCATAAATAAATATTAGGTGATGTGTATATTGATGTACGGTGTTATAACTAACGTGTTAAGTATCATATCTGGAGAGTACGTTCGCAAGAATAAAACTCAAAAAAATTAATTGAAGCTCGCACAAAAAGTGAAGCATGTGATTTAATTTGATACAAAGTGAAAAATCTTATCAGAACTTGACATGCCGTATATAAGTTTTGTTTCTTTGAAGCACAAAACAATGGACCCCACATTGATCACCTAAAAACAAATTTTAAAAACAATTGATCTTCATTGATTTAATCTAGACACTTACAAAGATCAAAACAATATTCTAATCTATAAGACAACTAATGGATTAAGAAGTAAATCGGAATTTAAAGTAAACAAAGGGAATATGCTTGTGTTTGGTTTGGGGAATTAAAAGATTTTTTTCACATCTCACCAACTAATTCAGAATATATAGCATGAAAGGCAACACAAATTTTCATTAATATATTTTCAAAAAATCACAAGTTAAACATTTCACTATCAAATTACCTAACACTTGAAGATAGTCTTTTGCATGCATTATCACATAATATTGTGTTGAATATATATTCCCATTTACGTGGCATAATATTGTTGGTTTGATTATTGATATGATATGATTGATTAGAATAATAATTGTATCATTTTTGTCTGAGGAGATAAGATTAAATTACTTAGAAGAATTTAAGATGATATGGTATACATTGTGTTACGTTCAACTTCTTTAATTTCAACAAGTCGTTCAAGAATAGAAATTCATGATGCGACGTAAGAGAAATTAAACTTCGATATATTATAACATAAGAAGTGGCAGAATCGGAAATTTGAGTAAGGAGATTTTAAAAATGTAAAAAACAAATCGGGCATTTCATTACCATGCCTTCCAACCAGACAACTTTTCTTGAACATACAACAACATAGCCTATGAAATCTCATGAGTGAGATCTCGGGAGGATTAAAATATATGCAAATCTTATCACTACCTCGTGGAGGTAGAGATGTTATTTTCAAAAGACTCTCGGCTCCCAACTTTTCTTGAACATAATTTAAAATTTTAAAAAGAAGGTTAAACGTACTTAGGTTAAATCTTAATTAACTTTTGTTGCCAACAAATATATGTATGATATCTCTTGTGGTTAGATGAATGTATCCATCTTGTTCTTGCATGAAAACTATTGTTTATTTATTAAAAATCTCCATTACTTTTAGCTGGTTTATAAATTAAAGTCATTTAAATTAAATCAAGTTAGGGATCAATCCATAATTTGTTAATTAATTTGAAGTGAGCCCTCCATTAGTTAATGGTGTCCACATGTTTCATCATTTCAATACCATACTATTAACAAAGATACATTAATTAATATCAACATTTTTCTTTCTTTACATGCATGCAATCATTTCGTTAAAATAGAAATATTAGTTGATGTTTTCATCGAAATGACGGGTATGTAATTTTGAATTAATTAAATTTTGTGATTCTGATCTCTATAAGTAAGAAAAAAATTATATTATGATTATTTTTAGTATTACATCGTCCTCCAAATAGAGTAGCAATACACGTTTAACATAATATATGAATAATTAGATAATAAAAACAATTAATAATTCGGGTACATTTCTTATTCACAAGCAAATAGATTATAAGTGCACATTTCAATTGAAGGTAAAATATGCTTAGTCAAATATCAAAATTAAAACAAAATTTATTTTAATTTTTCTGGTATATTTTTCTGTAGTATCGTTGACTATTAAAATTTTAAAACGTTTTAGAAAATTGGAAATCAGTGGTTAATGTTAAAGGTAAAATAGAAAGAAAAAAATGTGTCCTCTTGATATGCTAAAGTGAAATTTTATTTGTATTATAGTGAACAAGTAAAGGCGAACCACAACTAACTATGAGCAATTATGGAGGCTAAGTGCATCTTTAAGGCATTAATCATCATTACTAATTCTCCATTAGTGAGAAGCAATGTCTGTCGAAAAAAGGATCAATTAACTTTTGCTTTACTTTGGCATCCCTTTTAATGATGGTAATTAGAAGCTGGCAAGCAGCTAATTAAATTTCTCAAGGAAAAAAGTACATTAAATTAAACTTAATATCATAACTTATGCACTAAACATGCACCTTCATGACTACTCAATTAAGATGAAAAAAGAAATAAATTATAATGCAAAATGAATTATTTAGAAATTAAATTAATTTTAGAACACATGACTGAAACCAAAGAATCATTATAACTCAGCCAGGAATTTTTTTTTCTTTTTTTATATGATTTTAATCGACATATATTGATCAGTTAATAAATACTTCTACAACCCAAGTGAAAACTAAAAAAAAATAAAATTGGTTTGGTAAATATGATAAATCAACATTTGATTTGAGAAGATTAGTGATGCATCCCAACGAGGTTTGATCGGAGCAGTAACTATTTTTTCATCTTTATTTAAAAATTTCGAACGATATCTTTAATATCTTTACAATCTTTAAAGTAAGAATTGTTGACACAAATTCAAATAAAATCGAAACCAATATAAATATTTTTTTAAAAAAAGATGTTGAGTTCATGTGGTACTCTTTCTGACTCCTATTAATGACGGACAAGGTTCTGCAAGCTTTTGAATTAAGCATATATCTTTCATTTATTATAGCACATGGTTTTGGTATCCAGGGGTTCTATATTAACTTAATTTATTGAATGAAAAATGTACCGCAAAAACCTACAAATAAGTCCGTAATTAAGTCCGACTATTTTGGATCGCAGCGTATAAGTTTTTATTCACAGTTAAGTATTTCTTATTAAAAAAATCGTATTCAAAATTTTTGATCAAAGAAAAAATACTGCACCACATCCTTTAGTGATCTATACCATCGACTTGTATCTTTGATATTCTAGATTCAACTTTTTAAAAATCTACGTTCAATATATTACACCAAATTACATTTTCATTTACCACAGTCAAGTGAGAGACCAAGATAAAATGTATATTGATTTTAATTATTATTAGGTGACAAAAGTACAAAAAGAAACACATGCCAAATTATCTTTAATTTGATGCGAACATAGTGTGTAGGTATATTTTGTCAATCTTCTTCTTTGTACTTTTCCTTAGCAAAAATATAAAAAGGGCCTGTAACCGTATTTGTTTGGATCTCAAAGTATTATTTACCTCGTCTCGATTTATGTGATATTATATTGATTTGATATATTCTTTTCGTTTTAACTTGATGTTTCGTTTAATTTGTCACAAAAAATTTAGAAGTATAGAATTTTTTTAGATCTTTTAACTTGATATTTATAAAATTATAAATTATTTGCAATTATAAAATTATGGCATATGTTTTGAACATACTAAAAATAAAATATGCTCCATTAATCAAGACAAATCGAGTAAGATATTTGGAATTGCTTAAGCAATTTGCTATTAAAAAGGCTTTTGAATATACAATTAATAATGAATGAAAAAATGTTGTCAATACGATTCAGAATTGAATATAAAAGAAATAGGAGCGACACCTAAATAATTGAATGCTCTCGAACATATTTAATCATATAATATATGATGTTTGAACAAATTAGCTCATAAATTAATTATTTTTTTATATTTTTTATTGAATGAGATCTTTTGAGTGAAGTTTTTTACAAGGTGAATTATACAGGAGGCCAAGAGTGCATTTGGGTATGTAGAATTGTGTAGTTTCTTAATATATATATATATATATTTTTAAAAAGTAAGATATTTGGAGAATTTCTTGCAAAAATAATATAAATATGAAAAAAAACAAAAAAAAAACAGAGAATATATTAATTGTAGTACATAGAAACAACTTGCATTTATTAAAAATAATAAATAGAAAAAAAACACCATGCAATCACAACCATTCATTCCAATATATCATCATCACATGATCCCATTTTTTTTACATGCCCAAATAGCAGTCAACTAATCCTCTTTTGACTGCTCAAATTTCACATTAAACTCATTCTATTACTCAAATCTTACTACTAATAATACTTCTTAAATAAATAAAACTAGTAATAAAATAACCCTTCCACTCATAATCCCAACAACAACCCTTAATTAAACATTAATACTGATATAACATATCAGCAGAAGCCATAATTGGCTGATTAACATACATCAAATTCCATGGATTAATCTGAAAATCCTCTTGATAATTATTATTATTATTATTAATATTATTATTTGAATTATTGATGTAAGTGAGGATTTCATTAAGAGATTGCAACCTTTGAGTTAATTCCATCATTTGTGCTCTTAAAACAGAGTTCTCTGCTTCAACATTACCATATTGTTGTGTTGTCATATTGATGCTGCTCAGTATGTTGCTGTTTTCTTTCTTCAATTGTGTAACTTGACACATCAAATCATCCAAATGTTTCTGTTTTCTCATTCTTGATCTTCTTGCTGATTCGCGATTCGATTGCATTCTCTTTCTTTTCCTTTCATCAACCACCATTAAAACTTCATCACAACCTGAATTGTTTGGAATCTGAGATGAATTACCACTAGAAGTAGCCATTTTTTATGTACACAAGGTGAGAAAGTACTAATTTTAAGTTTTAAGGTATGCTAGCAAAATTTGAAAAACTATGGATGAAGATTATTATTATTATTCTGAGAAAGTATAAAACCAGTAGAGGAAAGAAACAGAGAAAGATTGAACAAGATGAGTTCTGCGTCTAAGTGATGAACTGATTATATAACCAGAACGAAGGATTTCACTAAGAACTGGAGACATGAATCTGGTACATCAATAAATATTTCTATTTAGCATTAGTTTTTTTCTTTTTCACAGATCTTTAATGGGCTTCAGCAAGAAAGAGTAAAAACACAGAAAACAGAGCTTAAAAGGAGCAGAAAATGGAGAAAAGATTGGATCTTTAATGGATTTTAGCCACAAAGCTTGAAAACCCAGAACAGAAAAGGTTAGATCTTTAATGGGTTTCAACAAGAAAGATTAAAAACCCAGAACAGGAAAGATTGGATCTATAATGGGTTTCAGCAAAAACCCAGAAATCAGAGGTTAAAAGGAGCAGAATTGGTGAAAAAAGATTGGATCTTTAATGGATTTTAGCCACAAAGACTAAGAACCCAGAAATGAAAAGGGCTAAAAAAGAGGAGAAAAACAAGAAACAGAACAACAGAAGGAGAAAAACTCAAAAACAGAGTAAGCAAATGGGAAAAGGAGAAGAAGAGGAAGAAGAGGAAGGAATTATCATTGAGATTGTGGGTTAATTTAAAGGCACAAAAAGGTAAATTAGAGAAGAAAAAAAATCAAGAAGAAAATAATAAACAAGTGGGTTGGTGGGGGTAAGGGGGTGGGGGTGGGGGAATTGGAGGGGTGAGTGGGGAAAAAGTGAAGGAATCTTCAAGGAGAGTTGATTGTATATTTATTTATTTAATTATTCTGAAATTTGTAGGGTGGAGAATGGAGATGGAAGTATTTTTATTTATTTTTTTCATTTTACATTTGATATTTGATATTCATATTAAAATTTGACTAATTTAAATTTACACTATATCAAGCCTCATTTGAGAGAAAATACTATTCATAAAAAAATATTCATATTTAAAACTCAAATTCTAAATTTCAAATTAAAATTAAAATAGTTTCAACCACTGCAACACATCTTAGAGCGGTGGATGGAGATGAAAGATGAGACACAAGTGTACAATTCCAGCTGTGTGTGTTGTCTATTTATGAAATCAATGAGTGTAAAAGTAGTGCAGAATCTGACGTATTTTAATTTTATTTTACCTTGTTTTCATCACCCACACCCCTTGTCTACTTTTCATTTTTACTGTTATGGGATTTTACTTTTTTTTCTTTTTTTTACTTTAACTAACTTTGATGGGTTAACTGAATTTTACTATGATAGCGACAAGAATTTGTGATAAAGTAAGAAATATTTGTTCAATATTAATTAAAGGTTTTAAAAGGGAAATATTGGTAAATTGGAATATAAGAGTAATATTTAATTTAGAAGGTATTAGTGAAAGAAACATTGGTAGGTATTTATAAAAAATCATTTCTTTGATGGTACTATCGTAAAGAAAAAAACTCCCTTCTCTAAAAATGAGTTAAAATAGACAGAGTTAATAAATGAATGGGTCAATAATTCGTCCAAACTTAAATAAGTTGAACGGGTTGAGTTTGATTTTGTCATTTCTACCTTCTTCCTTATATATGGGAAGTATAAGTATATGAATAAATGCAATATATACATTTTTCCATTAATGATTTACACCTTTAAATGAATCTAAGCATCTCCGATAGAGAAAATTCAACATGAAATAAAATATGTTAAATTGGTTTCATATATACTCTCTCCGTTTTATTTTATTTGGCCCTTGTTAACTTGATACTTCCTCACCTTAACAAAATATTTATTTTATTAAATTAACCTTATTAATTAAGTTTTAACGTATAACTTTTATCAAACATACCCTCGTGTTAACAAAGTGACAGTTAAGCTAAGTACTGATTGAAAATTTACAGTCGTTAATAAATAACTTAATTAATTGTATATTAGTCGTTAATACAGTTTGACAAGGACAACCAGAGAATAAATTAATACACCCTATTTGTTTAATTATTTCAAAAACCTTATAGTGCCATAACAATGCAACTGAGAGAATCAAATTATTTTAATACAATTAGAGTTTAGACCGTCATTAGTTGGATTCCTGCAATTATAATATTTTATTTATATGCATCAAAGTGTTAAAAGGTAAATTAGTGGGATTTGTGTCCTTAATACTCCTCCGTTTGTTTACGTCTGTTTTACTGTTGGCATTAATTACTTACTTTATTTCTTAAGGAATATGTAAAGTTCAAAATGAATAAAGTTAATAACTATATAGAAAGATCCATTTGTTCAACAGATTTTTGTCTTCTAAATTCATAATTTCATAATTTCGATAATTTCAGTATTAAGGTTTTTAAATATTTAATCGATCAAATTTAAATCATAAACATGCACTTCTTCCTTACCTTTTTTTTCTTTTATATATTTATTCGATTTCAGTTTTCGTCTCTCTATCTTTAAGGATACAAATAAAAACAATAATGGATCAAGGTCACTATTATTTGATATCCAGAAAAAAAAACATAATTGTAGTTGTAGAATATAATCAGGATAAGACTTTATAAAGTTCAACAAATACATTAATGGAAATACAGAAAGAAAAAAAAAACCCATGAGTGGGTACTTTTAGAGACCATTCATAACTATTTAAAGATTTATGAAGATCAATGAAATAAAAATAGAGAGTCCCACCATTTATCTATGTTGGTGAAAGGTCCTGTTTATGATGAAAAGTCACGTTATATTAGTTGTTGATGATTAATATTCCCTTCGTTTTAATTTAACTGTCCTAATTTAACTAGACATGATTCATGAAGTTTATATAAAATTAAAGAAATAAAATTTTACTCTCCTAAAATTGTTAATTCTGAACAGAATGCATTAGAATTTAACTAGTCACTAATCTATAAAATCTTTATCAACGAGCCATATTTCAATGGAGTGTCTACTAGAAATTAACAATTTTATTTGTAGTGTTTGAATCGTGTGATCTTAAATTAAACGGAGAAAATATATTAGTATAACTTATCAAATTAAAATGTGTCTTTTGTTGGGGGGTAGGGGACCTCCATTTTGCCCTTAGCCCTAAGTCTTGATTGAAATTTTATTGCTTTTAATGCTAGTGATACTATGACTTAAAAGCTTGTGGTTGGCCATAAATGTTCATTGTGAATTCCTATTTTGCCCTTCAACATTTTTCTTTTCTTTTTCAATTTTCCCTCTTAATTTTGGAAGTACTGATAATATGTCTCATGATTGCATTTCGTTTTCTAAGACAGTTGGTATTTCTGTCTCATTATTATATTTTCAAGTTTAAATTACGACCTCAAATATATTAGTGATAATTTTTTTATATTTACGAGGTCTCTATTATTTTCTTCTTTTTTATATCTGAATTTGTTGTATTTCAGTCGAGGCCCGACTCTCGAGGGTTCTTCAAAAATAACATTTCTATCTTTATGAAGTAGTGTAAAGTTTGCTTACATGTTATCATCTCTAGATGTTACTTGTGAAATTTCACAGAATATGTTGTTATTGTTGTTTTAAAGTTGATGAAAATTCTGAGTGATTAATAACAATCATAGTAGGTAGAAATTAGAAAATGAACCTCTTTAATTTATATACAAGTCCTTGTTTTATTGGGGATTAGGTAATGATAAATCACTTAATTAATAAGGACAAGCATGGAAAAAGTAATTATATAGTGGGAGTACAAACATATAGCTAATTAAGACAAGCAAATGTAGGCAAACATATCATTTTACACATGACTAGAATAACTTTGTAAAAACAACAAAATTTGCACATATTAGAAAAGACACTTAACAACGATTTATTTGGCATCAAAATTCATATTAAAGTTAAAGAAGAATATGAAATCGAAACACTAAAAAGCCTAGATACCTATGTTTTTAGAGGAATATGCTTCAATGCCTAAGTTTTCTTTTTTTGCTTAGCTTTAATTCATTTTAATAATCCATAGTGCCAACCACATATTAGGTGTATAAGATATAACTACTTCTAAAACGGGGGCGGATCCATCAGTACGATATCAATTGAATTCATAACTTTTGACTTGTAAATAGGGTGGATATACCATTATCGGTATGATATTAATTGAATTCATAACTTTTGACAGGTAAATGAGACAGAATGTATCGTTATTGGTACGGAATTAATTGAATCCATAACTTTTGATGTAAAATATACCTTTATTAAAATCATACAATAAGTAATAGGCATGAACTTATAATTTTTAAAAAAAAATCACATAATTTAAAGCTTGAATTCACCTATGCAATTGTAAAGAAGTTTGTTTTTCGATTAAGGTGATTTTCATTATTTAATTATTGAACAACTTTTTCGTTTTTTTCTTTGGTGTTGTGCAGACAAATATTTTAGCAGAAAATAAGAGTTGTTTATCAGACGAAAAATAATTAGTCAAAGATATTAGCTTATATAAAGTTTTAATTTATAAATCATATGATTTTACCTTAGTACAACAGATTTTTCTAACCATATATATAGACAGAGGCGAATGCAGGATAAGAATTTTGGGGGTTCTAAATTTCTTTTAGAATCGTCAATTAATTTTGTTAGGGGTTCACAGATTGATATACATACATATTTAATTAATTTTCTAGTACAAATACAGAATCTACGAAAAAATTACTGGATTCGTCCGAATTCACGAACCCCACCTAGCTCCGCCTCTGTATATAGATTATTTGCAAATTTCATAGCAAATCTAACATGTGACTTTGTTATATCCGGTTAATAAAATGGAAAGTGTAAAGAAACTTTACATGATAAAAAAAATATAGTAATTCATATTAGTTTTTACTCTACTTTTCAAATTATCATATTTCAGAGTTACCATGAGTAACTTTTTTTACGTTTGTTATAAATAATAACTCAAACCGATAGTGTAGTATATATACTTTTTTATGATTCGCCCATAATAATTATTTATTTTTCGTTGAAATAATTTATTACTATATTATTTTAAAAATTGTGTTTGACCACAAAAATAAATTGAAACTTTTGGTTAAAATTTATGACTTCGATGCTTGGCTATGAATTTTTTTCTCTTTTCTCAAATATATTTGGTTATAAAATTTTGAAATTCAAATTAAAGTTGAATTTTTAGAATTTTCAAGAATTTAAAAATAACAAAAATGTTTTTTCACTTTTTGCACTCTAAATTACTCATAAAAAGTAAAAACAACTCTAATTTGTATTCATGAGAGAATATAACTCCATCCTTCAAACATTATTTTTTCACTTGAAAAAAAGAAAACTACTTATTACAAATTTCATAATGAAACATGATCAAACGTTCACTACATCCAAGGGTAATAAATCTTCTTTCAACAAAATTTAAAACACTTGGAGTGGGAATGGAGGGGGATTAGTAATTGCTTTATATATTTATTTATTTTTATATAGAAAGTACAAAATGGTCGGTTTGTGGGGTCATAAAGGACCTACCTGAAAAGATAATAAAAGAGATAAATGTTGGCTTTCAAGTGTACTTTTTTTGCAAATGGACCCCCCCATCAGTAACATTTAGTATAAATGTGGTACTTATACGGATTATGAAGAGATTTCACATGGGCCTAAAAAGCACTATTTCGTAAATAGGGGGGTCCTGAAAAGATATATCACAACTTTTGTAAACTTTCACTTTCTTCTCATTATCAATTATTATTATTATATAAGGAAGTTTTGGTTTTGGTTTTGGTTTTGCTTCTTCTCTTCAACTTGAAGCATCTAAGTTATTACTCCCTCCGTTTCACAAAGAATGGTCTAGTTTGACTTGGTACGAAATTTAAGAAAATAAAGAAGACTTTTGAATCTTTGGTCCTAAATTAAAGTTATGTCAAATGTACAAAATTGTCTTTTAATCTTGTGGCCTTAAACATGCCACGTGGAAAGCTGAAATTAAAATATTATCAAAAAAAGAAAGAGGTCATTCTTTTTTAAACTGACTAAAAAGGAAAGGAGGTCATTCTTTGTGAAACGGAGGGAGTAATTTTTATGTCTTTTCCCTTTTTCGCATACTCGTCAATAGTGAAATTGTGACACTTCTTTTTGTTTTTTTGAAAACAGTGTATCTACCTCCACGAGATAGTAATAAGGTTTGCGTATGTTATTTCCTCCCCAAATCTCATTCGTGAGATTTCACTTAATATATTGTTGTTGTTGTTGTTTTGGATGGGATGAATGATTGGTGATTGTAAATATTTATTTATTTGTATCGAGTATTTAGAGCTAATTACATAAATTAAATTTGATCAAGTGATATAATAAAGAAACAAGAATGTATGTTAGTTTTTTTCTTTCTCGTGAATGATTCCTGTGACGAAAACTGATCCTAGCTCTATTTACAGTTTTAATAATCAAATATAGATCAGTTTAATCAAACGTTATATTAATAATAATGTACAAGTTATTTTCCAGAATACACACCTAAATAAGGTAACAACGTAAAAGATACTTCACACATTCCAAATTTAATATAAACGATATATATGGCAATTAGGTTTATATATGTTTGAGAGTTGAGACTCACGTAAGGCATTACGTATGCATCATATAAAAAAAAATTAAAAAGGTAACATAAAAACTAGCAAACTTATTACTCCATATTTATTTTTCTAATTGAGAACTTAATTCGATATCGGAGAATTCAGTATTGGAAGTTATATATGAAATTCTGAAATTTGTTATGAGTATTTATTCGATGAATTTTTCAACAAACATATCAACTTTGAATTGAAATTATTGAATTTTGGAGAACTCTCGTTTCTTGCATCTAGTTCTTTACTTGATTACAGACAAATTAGAAGAATGTTTTTTGATCTTAAAATGCAAAAAAATTGAAGTGAGAATGCTAAGTTTTCATTTATAGTTTTTAATTTATGTTGAAGAAATTATACAGAATATTAGTGCATCGATGGAACAAATGTATATATTTAGTTGGTTTCCTATTCCAAGCATCCGAGCCCCAATTAAATTTGAATTACGCGCACTACATAATTTATCGGGGGTTATTAGATTGAAACTTGAGATATTTTATTAAAATCTAGTATTATCACTGCACCTCAATTCTTATTGGTATATGTATATATTTATATTAATTATTAATGGTATATAAGTGCTGAGCCCGTGAATTAATGGAAAACATGCTAGTGTTAACCAAAAAATAAATAAATTACAAAACAGAAGAAACAAGTGGAGTAGCCATCACAACGTTGAAGATATTTTAACCAATCATGTAATTATCTTAATTAAGAAGGAATCTTTCTCCTTTTTTTATTTTTTTTATTATATATATATATAATATTTTTATTTTACTTTTTTATGTACCTAAAAGTTCTTCAAGACTGTTAGGAGCTAGCTTTCGTACTTTGTTGAGTTACTGTTAGCACATTGTCATCTGTCAAGACAAATCGATCTTTTACTTCTTCTGCTTTTTCCTATTTTAATTTATATTTCTGAATTTGGATTAATACTATGTATATAATTAATACGATGTATATATTATATATTGATAATATCAAAGATTAATTTATTGATTGATGCATATAATTTGAATTTTTAATCTATTATATATAAAATATTAGTTATCGTTTTAATTGTCTGATGATTGAATATTGCATATCATAGCATGTCTATGTAATTGTTGGGTTTTAAAAGGTGTGAATGGAAAATGAAGAGTTGCGACTTTTATGAAGAGTTGTGACTTTGATGAAAAGTTGCGACTATTATGAAGAATTGTGACTTTTATCAAAAGTTGCGACTTTTATGAAAAGTTGTAACTTTTATCAAAAGTTGCGACTTTTATGAAAAGTTGCGACTTTTATGAAAAGTTGTGACTTTAATGAAAGGTGGTGACCTTTCCTAAAGATTGTGACTTTTCAAAGGTTTGTGACCTTTCCGGTACGGCACAATAAGAACCTTTTCACACTACCCTCTGTTTTCTATAAATTGAGGGATTTTCTCTCATTTTAAAAAAGAACTAATTTCTGGACTTCTTCTACTACTAAATCTAGTATTCTAAGTGTACTTTACTGCCGTTGAGTGGCTCGCTGACACCAGCGTTTTGGGTATCAATACACTGGTGATTGAGATCATTCTATCCTGGGAGGACATATTCCAAATCAAACCTCGGATAGTAGAGGAGAATAATTTCCTTAAGGGGACACTGTGCATTCAGTGGGCTTGATCTTCTTTCTGTTTTTCCAGATTCTGGTATGTGTTACAGATTTTAGATTTATGAATTAATTTATGTTCTTCTGTTCTTCACTGGTTCATTAAACTTTGGTAACTTCGTGTTTCTGCAAAGTTTGTTGGAATCAGTAAGATTCTTTAAACACAGATTGACAACAATTCTTCTTTAAGAAATTCTAATTTGTTTCTGATTCTAGTTTCTCTACTAATTTTAATTTTCTAGTTGTGAAAATGTTCTTAAACTTTATTGTGTCTTACCAAGTTCTTCAAAGTTTTGTTCTAAGTATCTTAGGAATACAAGATGAACAACAATAATTAGTATATTATAAGCATTTTGATGCATCCATGAAACATGATGTAACCTAGTAATCAATATAGTGGTTGGAGGTTATGAGATATCACGGAAAATCTGCGGCGGAGGCAAAAAATACTAAGTAGGTGATTCTTTTCATCTTTCCTATCCTTGTTGGGCGATACTATCTGAGTACTTATTGCTAGTGGAAGGTGGGGTATCTCGTAGAATCAGTTGAGGTAAAATTATAAGTGACCTGATTATGAATTTTTTATGCAACAACAATTTCATCACATTATTATGTACTTAAAAACTCTCAATTAAGCATATGTCTAATGGCTATAAGAGTCCATTAATTAATTATAAAAAGAATTTATGCATTAGCTCCACTTACTTGAAATAATGGATAATTTGCAAATATAATAATGAAGAGAGCTCGTTCTAGCTGCTATTTCAAAGTCCAAATAATATTATATTTTTCAGTTACGTTATTCTCAGATAAAATAATTTTGCTTTTACAAAGAAAAACAAAGGTTGACTACTAAATAATGACTGCCAATATAATTCCTTTTCAATTTTCAGAAATTTCGTCAAATATTGTACGACCCATGAAAATGAGATAAATATTGACTATATATGTATGTGTTTAATTCAAAACACTCTTCTATCTCAAATTATTTATCGTAAATTTTTAAAATAATTATCTCAAATTATCTATCATTTCAGAAGTTCAAAGCATAATAGATTGTTTTTTTCATTTTATCCTTAGTAGTTAATAGCAATTATTTTTAAAGACTAGAAACACCTTAATAGAGTAATATTTAATAAAGAAAAATTTCATCTTAAAACAAAATAAAATAATCCAGATTCTCCAAATTGATAAAAAAAATAAAATTATGCATAAAAGAGAAATACGATAAATAATAATCCGTCTGACCAAGGATTAGGTTCATTCCCCATTACGTTTTTTCTGTCATATTCAAGAAAAAGACGGTAACCCACTAAACATAAAGTGATTAAAAATTAATCTGATTTTCATAGCTTAAACAGAGTTTATTACTCTAGTTTATTCTTTTAATAGTGCAAAATGGAAGCACGTGTGATAATATCAAAGAAGCCTCCAAACTAGAAGCTGACAAAGAATCCACATAAACCATTTTTTCAACTTTAATACTGTAGTCACTTGTCTAAATATGAACCAAAAAAAATTAGGTTATATACTTCCACAATATAAAATATTTATATTATTAATTTTATTTTCATAACTTATGACAAATTATTACTCTATATTTCAAGCTAGTTACAAAGATTAACATGTTTGTTATAAATCAATCTAACCTGATGACATAAACAAGTATGAGAAGTATTTGAAAACATTTTAAAATTTGGCGCAAAATATTAGTTTCATTCCTGAATTATTAATAACCTTAAAAATACTTATTTACTTGACTAACTGAACTTAAATATACACAATCTTGCAACATGAGTGAAATATATTCCTCGCAAAATTTAGGGTGTTATCAACACTTCTCTCGCCCTTTTATTAAGGGTTCCATGTTATTACAAAAGTTTGAGATCACTTGCTATGACATGTGGCAGATCGCCAGTATCAGAAGTGTATCTAAGTTTAGTTAGTCAAGTAGATAAGTGTTTTAAGGCTGTCATTAATTCGAAGACAAAATTAATAATTTACATCAAATTTAGAGGTGTTTTCACTACTCTCTCAACATCTATATATTAACTTTTTTTACTTTTTCTTTTTACAACTTTGACTCAAATAATGAACTTTCTACAAGCCCTCCCCATTAACTCAAACTTTTAGCTAGGAAGCTTCCCTCTCAATAAATAGATCAATTTGATCCTAATTTTATCAGACAAAACCAAATAGCAAAATTTAGACTTTTTTATTTTTTTTTTACTTTTTTGTTTCTGATAATATACTTTAATATTTTTGTCTGTCTGTAGCCGTCATTGTGCGTGAACAAATTGTTTTTTTCATAGTAAGGACATGTCTTAATATGACTGAATTCAATGAATTAATATACAGCAACCATTGCTAGCTATACATTATTTCACCTACTACTATATGGAGAATATTGAAAAATCTCACAAACATTACAATTTAGGAATATTCTTCTAATACTAAAGTCTAAAGTCACATCAATTTTTCCTTAAAGGTGTTCGACAGATTATCCTTCACCATACCTAACTAAGCTCATATACAATCGATTATATTTTCGTTCAACTTAGGTCATCAAAAGGATCTTAAAGATCCATTAAAATAGGGTCTTTTAGAAAACGTTTTTAAGAAGAGTTTGAATAGACGATCGAGTAAAGTAATTTAACTTTTAGAGTTTCACAATTTAAAATTCGGAATTTATAGTGATGTAGATTGAGATATGTTTCAAGATGAATTAAAGGTCAAAATGTTGTTTTGTGTTCAAAGAAAATGAACGGACGTAGAAAATTTAGAAAAATAATTAGCAACATGTGTATACACGTGACAAACTGAACAAGTTGATTGTACGGTCAGTCAATTCAATTTGTCGACAAAAGTTACATAAAAAATTAATTTGATTTATTATTATTACATAAGTTCAATCAATGTCAACCCAATTTTCACTTCTAAATCCTAGCAAAGATGACGTATCGGATTTAATCGGAATTTCAATGTGGGCTCTGGAGGTGAAAAATAGAAAAAAAAGATCTACCAAAATTAGTACTGAAAATTAAAAGTTTTTTTTAACACAATTATATAATGTGCTTTCATATGTTACAAGTACATTTTCTTATCGATCTCCAACTTAAAAAAAGTTTTAAAAAAACACTTCCAAAAGACGTAAAACAATAGTACAAAATATTTTTTGTGGTGTTTAATATGCACATGGACTGATGAGGCAAAAGTAGGTTAAAGAAAATTGGTGAATATATAGACTGCAAAATCAGGATAATTTTATTCAGCTACATGTTATAGGTGTGGTTTGATGGGGAACATGTGGGGCTAATTAGACAATATTAAAACCCAAATTCACTCAATTAATCATGCTAAATGGACCCAATAATTCTACACTAACCGACATGGATCATAGTGAAATGATTGAAATTTTACCACATTTAATCAGAAGTCTTGAGTTCGAACCTTGAAAATGAAAAAAAAATTATATTGAGAGTGTCACACCTAGAAATGATCGAGCCCTACAAGGCACGAATCAAAATTAATTGAGCTTCAATATGAATACCGAACCCTGTGAGTATGTGGGGAAATTCTACACTTCATTTCCATGTGGGCATGGTATGGACCTTTGTTTAATTTTAACATGGGGCTAAGACCAAGAAGCAATTACTTGGAGCATTTCTTTAGATTTAGGATATAGTTTGTTTTAGTATTGTACTTGGTTTCTGGACTTAATAATACATGATTAAGTAAACACTTGGTTAGTGTTCAATTATTTGAGAAGGAAAATGGAATTTAGCTGTATAAGTTAAATGTAAAAATATTTAACAATATCAACATAGTTCAACCGTAATAGCAGATTACATATCTTATTTTCTGTCTCGAGTAGCATGAGGCACATGGAATACTGTATGCATCTAGGCAAAATACTCCGATCAGAGTATGTTGTTTATCCACATACCATTACAAGATTGTTACCACCTATCATACGACTTTAATTTCTTTTTCAAGATACTTAGTGACTTCATATATATGTCCTCCATGCAAATCTCTGCACTTGGAACTTCTCTCCTATTTAGAATATTGCATGATTCTAATCTGAATAGATTGTTACAACTAGATATGAACTAAAGAAAACATCAATAATCATCACAAGCAGTCGGTAACAATAACATATCTAGTGTAATCCCACAAATGAGATGTGGGGAGGGTGGCTTGTACGTAGCCTTACCCCCTACTAAGTAAAGGTCGAGATACAGTTTCCGATAGACATCCCAAGCAGTGGTACAACAATTAAACTGTCAGTACATTCATGAAGCGTAATGGTCCTTAATTAGACGTACAAAACCACACCTATATACAGATTAAGAAGTACATGCTCAAAAAGTTCAAGCTTATGTAGTTGAGCAGTTCTTTTTATGCATCACAGCTCAAACTGTCGATGAATCAAGACTCGATATTTATTGAAAGCAGGGGAAAAGATAAGTTACAAAAAGCTCTAACATAAGCTCACATAACTTCTTCCATAGCAGCTGTGGCAGCTTCAGGATGGTAATGAAGTATTTCCGTCCACATCATGTCCCTTATCGTCTCTTCTCCCAAGTCCTCGTCTATGTCAAGATTGATAGGAACCTGCGCTGGGGGATCAGTGTTCGGATCATACAAAGGAGACATGTATGGGTGTTGAAGTGCTTCCATAACACTAATTCTTTTGGAAGGGTCAAAAACAAGCATCCTCTGCAGGAGATCAATGGCCAATGGATGAGCTTGGGGATAGAGGCGGGAAAATGGTGTTCCAGGAGAGTATGGAAGTGATTTGATGTACTTCCTCGCCTTTGGATTGTCGATAAATTCTAAATCCTCTTCCCTCTGGCTACCAAGGATGTTTATAATCAATTTCAGTTGGTTAAGGCATTCGGTACCTGGAAAGACAGGTTTCCTCCCTAAGAGCTCTGCGAAAATGCAACCAACAGACCATACATCAATGGATGTTCCGTAGTTGTCACAGCAAAGGAGAAGTTCCGGGGCCCTGTACCAGCGTGTAACAACATATTCAGTCATAAACTGGTCCTTGCCACTGCTTGTACGTGCAAGCCCGAAATCACATATTTTCAGATCACAGTTAGCGTTGATAAGCAGGTTCCCGGGCTTCAAGTCACGATGAAGAATATTCGCTGAATGGAGATACTTCAGACCTCGAAGCAACTGCACACAAATCACATCGGCTTCAGCAGTGAAAACAGTTAAATCAGCAAGTCTGTACAGTATGCATGCAAATTAGATATCTCACTCCTGTTTAGTTTTATAATCTTTTTAGCTCCTTTTTTCAGTTCTTAGATGTTGCAGTTTGAGGATTCCTCCTTTATGTGATTTTTAAAGAAAAAAGAAAGCATCCTTAGTCTAGAAATCGCCATCAGATGACGATGTCCATTACATGGCATGTTTAGGCGCCATCAGATAATGACGTCCATTACATGGCATGTTTAGGCGCGGGGACAAAATATGAAGGGTAAAGCCATTTCCCATAAAGATGTGTCACACTTGTGGATAACTAGCCAAATTGTATTCTATAAACAGAAACCAGATTAGACACGGAAAAACCATAACCAACTAAACCGAGGTCCCAAGCTTGTTAATGGTGGATTCTGGAAAGGGGCAAAGACAGCATTCTGGAAAATGGATTAGACAAATTTGCACGAGTTGATGAATCAACCAACAAGGAAATCATGATCAATGTAGGAGTATGTTTGCTTGGACTCTTCAAAAATGCCAACAGGTGCATGTCGGATCCTCCAAAAGTAATGCATTTTTGGAGGATCCGACACGGTTGGAGCAGCATTATTGAAGAGTCCAAGCAACATAAGGACGTGTCTTGACTTCTTGAAGGTGTGAAGGAGGTAGAAACTCCTATATTGAAGCTGCACAACACTTCAGCACAGTCTTGTCTTGAAGAGAGAAACCGGGAAACACGGATAATATGCCGACTTTTAAGTGGTGGCTTAATTTTGGACCTGGATGAGCATATGAGCATCTGAAAAACTAGCACAAGCTGAGAAGAAAAGCTCATCAAGATAACAACTTTACAAATTCTTAAATTGACGGCCAACCACCTTAATTTCATTTCATTTTGAAAGAAAGTGGAAATATTAGGATTATCGAAAAAACAGAGATACTATAGGCTGAATTGTTTCAAGTAGTAAGTTCATGCTGTCACACAGATTTTACACATATTTTAACCCAAAGCAAGAAAAGGAAAAGGTATGTCTCCATATATGTTCATAGTTCCACGATGTTCTTCACCAGAGACATGTTACTAAGGAACTAATTCTTTCTGGTATTGAAAAAAGATGCTGCAAGCAGCAAGATGCATAACACATCAGATAAGATGTAGATTCAAATTTCCCTTCTTCTTTTTTTATCATCCACAAGACCACAACAAGTGAAATAATCTTCCAGGCATATACAATGAAATAGAAAACTAAATTCCCAAAACAAAATGTGCATCAAGATACTTCTATAAGAATTAAGTTGTACAATGGATTGGTTTACATAAGAATGGAAAAAGTGATTTCCAAATATACAACTTCTAGACTTCATCAAAAAAATAAAATATTCTTTTCTAGTGAACCTAACATCAAGATTCAAAGTGCAGATTGTTCCATAATACTTAGGTTGCTATCCGATGGGAAAAGTAGGTATTTTGAGGAAGGAAAGGATGACATGCAAGGGTAGAAGGGAGTAGAACGCAAGTATCGAAGAGTTTGATGGGCTTGTAGAGAGCAGAAAACATGTCTGGCCTCCTATTGGAGGGACCTTACCAGATAGTAATAATCTGATACACAACCACCAGTTTCATATCAAGGCTTATGTTGATATAAGTTAGTGTCTCAATGCAGCCATTTATCAAATTCAACAAAGATATTGAGAAGTTCTCATATGACGAAGACAATTTAGTGCATACTATAGGATATCATTTTATATTATTAAAAATATTCTTTAGTGACATAACTAACCATAGCATCCAGGTTCCGCACCAGTTCTCAAAATAATATCATCCAAATGGCAAGGGTTCAATCCAGAATGATTTTTGATTTATCTAACAATAATATGACATAGTCAACACAACTCATCTGGGCAAATGGCTAGTTCTTGTCACATTATTATTCTTTAATAAGAGACAAGAAGTGCAAGTTTAGCAACTACAACCAACTTTATGTATTGAAGTAGACTCATAACTCACAGCAGTTATATATGTATGTGTGATCAGAAACATGATTCCGCTTCCTACTACTTCCTATCAAAGGATGATTTGATATTGCCTATTCCACCAAAGTAGAGACTAAATGAGACCGGAACCTGTATAAAGCATTATCTCTGGCAGTAATTACAGATATCTGCTTAAATTTCAGTAATAATGCAAAACCTTCCAAGAAAAAAGTTATAAAGCCTGCTCATGCAATATCAAGATTAAACTTGAGAACCATATTCTATGCATAAGTATAATCAGATTGGTTCATAATCTGCAAAAAAAGGTACTCTCCATGGCTAATTTTTACTGTCGCTGTTATAAGCCTGTATTATGTAGGTAATAGTGAATATAAAGCATGGTATCAACTATCAAGTGTTTCAATTTGTCGTTCTGAATATTGAAAGGACTAAGTCAAAAAAGGTATGGTAGAATAATGATTCATAGGTCATACTTCTTTTTGTTCAGGCTTTATCCCCTTCAGCTGGTATTTATTGCTATATATCATTCTATGGTTGAATCATTTGAGGAAGTTAGCCTACTTTGTGTTATTTCGATATTTTTCACTTTATCACTTGACAAAGTTTCATAAATATATAGTAAACAGGAAGGAGAATAATACAGAAAATCATTTTTCACAGCGGCTCCACTGTTGATTGAAAACAGTTGGGAATGCACATACTTTGTAAATACATAGATGCTATGTAAATCTTGAGCTTCTATTGTTCTTGAAGATGGACATTGAAACAACAAATCATGTAATTTTTTAAATCATTTTGGTAAGGAGCACAAAGATCATGTAATGTACATAGATGCCTATTTATGGACCTAGACAACACCCAACTTACTTGAAAACAAGATAGATGCATATTTACAGATGTTGAAAACAACTTAAAAACTAGGATGATGACCACAATCTAACAAAAAATACACCTTACTAGCAAGGGATGGAAGTTATCTTTCCCCCTCTTCAGTAGACAGCCTTCATAGAATCAAAATTTCATTTAAGACAAAATGCATATCACTAATTTACTATGATATTGACATTGGATTTCCAAGCAGAGAAGATAGCGCCTCCATGATTTTCATCTACACGGACAACATTCACTGACCAAATGATTTAGAACATAAAAATGCACAATATTCACATAAAAACAGAAAAGATGTTGTCGCTGTCTTCTACTAATCTTAAAGGCCACTTGGTAATTTATGCAACTGATTTGATGGTAGAGCTATTAAGTACAGAGGATCATAAAAGATAAACAAAGGAAAGAAGATCAGGAGGCAGCCAAATAGCATCCAAGAGTAGATTTTGGCTCACATCAGTAACAATTATTAATTCCACGGGATACTTGCTACCTCCCACCAGCACCTGAAAAAATCACCTAGTGTTTTCATCTCTGCTTAGATTTGAACCTAAGACCTCATGGTTCTCCTCCCACTTCACTGACCACTAGGCCACACCCTTGGGTGCACATCAGCAACCATCCTACTAAAACTACCACCTTCCTTGGATGACTGAAGCATAAAACGCATCAGTATTGTCCAAGTCAGAACACAAAAGTCAAGCTGTCAAGGTCTATGAATTGTCCCCTCATTATGGTATACCTCACTATAATTGTAGGACGAAGACAATCACGTTGATGATCGATAAGAATATTCCCTTCACGCATAGAGGTCAGAACAGGAATTTATGTTTAAGAGAGAAAGAGAGAGTAGTCAAATTTAGGTTTTTTTAAAAAAACTTAAGAGACAACAGCATAATGAAGCTGCTAACTATCATACAGTTGTTTGTGAGCATAGATAGCGCTCTCCATCGGAAGTACCTGGAATAGGAAATACTGGCAATGATCATTCGTGAGTGTTTGAGAGGATTTGACTATCTGATGTAAATCTGTATCCATCAGTTCATATACCAGATAAACATC
This sequence comes from Solanum lignicaule, assembly GCA_029582545.1. NCBI lineage: Eukaryota > Viridiplantae > Streptophyta > Magnoliopsida > Solanales > Solanaceae > Solanum > Solanum lignicaule. The sequence goes on along the minus strand of JAJOOF010006569.1, from coordinate 3,668 downwards.
TTTGAAACTTCGCCTGTGGATTGGCATCATAACATCTTTCAGAGCAATCACATTTTCATGTCTTAGGTGGCGAAGGAGCTTTAGTTCACGCAACGTCCTCAGAGCATCAACACGATTCTCAAAAGCGTTGTTTATTTTCTTGATTGCAACCTTCTCATTGATTTCCCTGTTAACAGAAGAACAAACAATTCCATATGCCCCTCGTCCAATAGGCTTAATAGGTACATATTTAGTATCAATTTCAAAAAGGGATTGCCACATAGAATAGTAATGCTTCCCTGGGGACCTTATCCCATTTGGTGGCTCAACTGGAGTTGCCATATTCCTGAAATTATGCCATAGTAAGTTAGGAAACTATTTTATGCATAATCTTTTAGGAAACACATGATATATATTATTCTGTTACAAAAATATTAATCATTTATAAACTCCAAAACCAAAAAGAGAAAAAAAGAAAAGAAATGTGCATACAACCTGATCACAAAAATTTGCGAGCAAACTGAAGTTCTAGATAAACAATCCAACTCAAACGAACTAAATTTTACTGGTTGGTCGAAAACTTTGCACGGCAACCTCCCTAATTCTGAAGCCTACCATGCTTTACAAGCCCGACTTTACTCACAATAGTTTGAAACACGCCTAAGCACTGCACATCATCTAAATGCTTATCCAAATGAGCAATTGTGTTTGAACTGGAATAAACAATTCGCAAATAACAATCCTTAAAATCATTCCCAACTAATAGATTTCCCTCACAGCAGAGCACTACCTATTGCAGACCTAAATAAATAAAATTTGTCTCCTCTTTAACAACTTTAGCTTGTAGATAAGGTAGTTCAATCAATTCAATACCAACAAGATCATTAAAAGTTCTTTCCTCAAAGACACCTTATTGATTAATGTCACACTTCACCACTTCCATTAACTCAAGGAATAATTTCCAATTCCATCAATCAATTTTTCTAAAGTACTTATGTTTTCTGCTGAATCAAATTGGACCAATTTGAGCCGAGGGTCTATCGGAAATAACCTCTCTCTACCTCCCAAGGTAGGAGTAAGGTCTGCACACACTACTCCCCCTTCCCCAAGGTATGTTATTGTAATCAAAGTGGATCAATTATGACAAAGATAGAAGCTTTCTACATAAAGATAAACAAAAAAGTAAATGTTGCTGACCATATCAAATTCTCCATATCAAGTAAACTTAATAAAGTACACTCAAAAGAACAAAGAAAGCTTTATATAGCAAATAATTGAAAATCCATGATGCATAATTTCACTGATCTCACAAAACAAAAATGGAAAGAAAAAAAAAACTCACCTTTAAATTTATACTCTGCTTATACCCAAACTCACTCTTCACAGCAAAAAGCTCATCTTCAACAACCCTATCTCATCAAAATCCAAACTTGTTACAAAATTTCTACCCAATTCAGCTTCAGAAACCAAATAAAACCCCTTTTCAAGAAAACCCCATCTCATCAAAATCCAAACTTTTTACAAAATCCCTCTTCAATTCAGCTTCAGGTTTACAAATAAAACATAGGTTTTCAAGAAAACCCCATTTACATTCAAGTCGGGTCGAGCAAAACCAGTACTGTGGCTGAAAATAAACCCTAATTAGGTCACCTAGAAAGTAGGTTCGTTCTCAGAATACCTAAACAAGAATCAGATCGGGAAAGATCCAGATTAATTAAGCTCACATTTCTTTGTTTTCTTCATAAATTTCAGGGGAAAAAAATGATGATAACATATTATAAATATCTGTGTCAACCAAAAAAGATTTTTGGGATATTCTATTTCTCTCTCACACACACACTAACTGTTGATCCGTTATCTTGTCGTGATCAGAGTGTAAATTGTCTGAAAGTGGATCACACACAGTGATGAAGTAAACTATACTTTAAAAATAGCATATACTTTCATATTATTATTATTATGTTTTTTATTAACTTTATAGTAGTAATTATAATTATTATTAGCACTCTCTTGCCTTCTTTTTTTCTTTTTCCTATTTTGCTTTCTATCTATTTTTGGTTGTGTCATTTATGTTTTATTTCAATCAAAGGTTTGTCGTAAATAGTTTTTTTATCTCATAAGATTAAAGATAAAATTCATTTATAAGATTACATGGGACATATTGTTATTATACCAAATGAAATAAGTTTAAAAGATTTATAAAAATAGTGTTGTATTTTTCAATTTATATATTTTATGAGAAGTCTGATTTTTATTGTAAAAAAAAAAGGATGTGATTATTTGGATACTTTAGGAATTATGAGTGCTTCATTTTCGTATTTTTAAGAGATACTTTATAAACATGCCTCAAAAGATAAGTGACAAATTTGGAATTTATTTCTTAATATAAAATAAATTATAAGTGAATCATGTGAAAAGTAAGTGGCCAACTCCGTTTAGAAATTAATTAAATTTGTTAGAATGGAGTGGAAGTGCTCTATTTTATTTTTTTAAAAGTTGAAGAACTATATTATATATACTTGTTGAAATAAAAAAGACAGGTCTTCCTTAATAACAGGCAAATAGGCTGGAAATAAGAGAAAATAGGATATATATTGTTATGGGTAATGCTAAATGGCCAGAAAATTTAGCCAAAAATTTAAAAAGTCTATAATATCCTTTTCATTTTAAAATAAACTGATATTTTTCTATTTTTTTAAAATTAAAAGGTATTAAAGTTAAAAGGGTAAAAATATTCAAAAAGGTAAAATAACATAATGTGAAAATATGTTATTTTACCATTCTGGCCAAATTCTGGCAAATTTTTCTGGCCAAAGGATTTTTTCTATTTTTATTCAGAACCCTGAATTTTGAAAGGTAGTATAATATTTAGCCTTTTGGTGTTTGGAAAAATAGTTGATTATGACTCTAAGCTAGCATTTTGACCATAGTTTAAGATCAGATTTTAAATTTTTTTATTCAATTATTTGTTTGACTCTGAAATTTTGATTAGACTTTCACTCAAAAAACTTTCAAGTAAAAATACACGTTCAAATACAATTTTAAAAAACTCAAAATTTTAAGTTTCAAATTTTCACCTCAAAATTTATGGTCAAATAGGAGCTAATGAAAGGGTCCGACACTCTTCTTGTCGGATTTGTTTGAAGTTATTTTGGGCTTTTGAGGCCCTATCAAGTGTCAACAGGGCTCATATGCGTTTGTAAAGCAAGCCCACTAGTCAATTTACAAATGGGCTTTACTCATAAAGTGTGTCAAATTCTATCATTTGGATTTCCTCAGCTGGCCATAGAGTAGGTATCACACTCCTGTCAAACATAACACAATTATATTGTTAACACCCTATAGAAAATTTATTCATAAAATAAGCAGGCTCGGTATTCGGGGTGCGTAAACTAAGTCTCGATATAAAGCAAAAAGAAAAATAAGAAAAAAACTACTAATTAAGTGTTAGATACTCTTAATTAGGGGTGTTCATGGTTTGGATAAAAACCGATCCAAACCGAAAAACCAAACCAAACCGATTAAATGAACCGATTTAATTTGGGTTTTGGTTTGGTTTGGTTTTAGATTGTTAATAGCCTATAGTATTTGGTTTGGTTATGGTTTTGTTTGAAAAAAATCGAAGAAATAACCGAACCGAACCAACAAGTTATATACATAAATTTTATTATTATACATACATAATATAT